>JBBDGP010000735.1:2680000-2930000 GCA_037952835.1 Lithobates septentrionalis | reverse complement strand
CCGCCGATGGCTCGGTTCTCACATCTCCCTGAGCAGAGAGCGGCTGACTGTCAGTCAGTAGCTCTCCGCTCTGCTCCTCCTCGCTCACTGGAGCACTGAGCTGTGGGGGGCGTGGAGCAGCCATCTCAGGCTCTCAGTGGCTTGCTGAGACGGGTGTCAGTCCAGGCACCTGGCGGGTCCAGACTCCCGTTGTCGGGATTACGCGGTGCCTGGGCTGATTTCTGTGATGTCAGCAGAGAGCGGACTTCAGTCAGTATATACACACACACACACACACACACACACACACACACACACACACACACACACACACACACACACACAGTATCTCACAAAAGTACACCCCTCACATTTTTGTTAATATTTTATTATATCTTTTCATGTGACAACACTGAAGAAATGACATTTTGCTACAATGTAAAGTAGTGAGTGTACAGCTTGTATAAGGGCCCATGCACACAGGACGTTTTAAAAACGCCAGCGCTACAGCAGCACTAAAAACGCCAGTTTTTGCGCGTTTTCCTGCGTTAACGTTTTTGGGCCTTTATTGAAAACAGTTTCTATAATGGAAAAACGTCAAACACGTGACTTGATGCTTTTTTTTTGCGTTTTTCGTTTTTAAAGCTCGTTTTTACTGCTCCTGGAAGCACAGGCTTCTCTTAGGGCTCATGCACACAGGATGTTTTTACAGCTGCTGTTAGGGGCATTTGACACTTTTTTTTTTTTTTTAACTGCCTCTAAAAGCCTCTCCATGTTAGCCTTTGTGTCTATGCACACAATATAATATAAATAAAAGGTGATTAGTCCTGATGTACTGACTGCCCATCTCATTTGTGGAAAAACCCACAAAATGTTCCCAATTTAGAAAGCAAACACTCCAAGGTAATAATGAGTCTTTTCAAAATGTCATTTCTAACACACAAAGACATACTCCAACTTATACCTCAAATCACATTCTGCTACGCCTCTCAAGTATGGGGATACCACATGTCTGAGACTTTCACAGCCTAGCCACACAGAGGGGCCTAAAATTCAAGGAGCCCCTTCAGGCTTTCTAAGGGCCCTAATTTATGGACCTAATTTCCTGACTACCCGTCACATTTTTGGAGGCCATTAAGCACTAGGACAGTGGAAACACCCATAAAACAGTGACATGCGGTGAGGTCAGTGGCTGGTGAGGCACTGGCTAGTATCAGAGCCAGATACACACAGGTTACATATTCACAAGTTACGTATTCGAATCTCATTAGCTACCAACAGTCCTGATTTTTTCAAAACAAGTCCTTATGTTGGTTAAATTAGTAAACTATGAGAAAATGTGGAATGAAAATCAAATGTATTTTTTTTTTTTACACAAAGTAGTCAATTTAATAAGATATTTTTCACAAACAGCATGGGCATACTTAGAATTACAACCCAAAACACATTCTGCTATTCTTTCGGAGTATGACGATACCACACGTGCGAGACTTTCAGTGCCTGGACTGATTATGTACCAGACATTGTATCTTGTGTATCACACCAATCAGCCAATTGTATCAAAACCAATGTACTCTAATGGTCGCCTCTATACGAGTGATCGGGGAATATAGATTAGAGTAGCGTCACCTATAGCTCCAGTTCCTATATGTTACGCAAGCCTAGCCTACGAGTATGTGGCTGCCCCCACAGCGCGTTTCCAGCGAATAGGAAAACAGTTCTGACAGCCTTTGTGGCTGTCGTTTTCCAATGCTCAGTGGGCTACAATGGTGCTGTTGAGCGCTGTGGTAGTTCCTTGATTTTTCTAGTCCCTGTAAAACTGCCTGTGCGTACGATAGATGGGCAGGCAGCTTACACTGACAGTCTGCGGGAGACCTGCATTGCATTAGCCAACTGCTGATCGTGGGTGCAATGCTTTTCAGGCTGCGTTTACTAAAACCCATGTGAACAAGGCTTTTTAGACTCCTTAAGGCTTTGCCTATCCTGTGACATTTTTGTTTTCTGGACAGCAAAGTTACACCAAAGCTAAACCCACCTATTTAACGGTACACACAAGCTTTGGTCTCTGAAGAGTGATCTGCATTTGTATTGCTTTATAGAGAACGCTAAGTAGGCATTGTATTGTCTCCTCACCACCTACTTTAACCCTCTGATTGCTGCACTAGTGCATCACAACTTGAATAGTTTGTCCTCTCAGCACCCTTGTAGCTCAGAAGGCAGGCTCTGTGAAATGCAAATTCACAGGGCATAGTGAATTCAAGGTGGAAAATGTGAAAGATTTTAAAAAGCAAGCTTTCAAACTTGGTCAGATTAAGAATAGGAGTGGACTAGAAATAAATTTGAAATCCACTGAGGAAATAAATATATCATTTTACCATTTGACCAAAGATGCACTTTAATACTGTATACAATCATGCGAAAAGTTAAGTACAACCCATGGAAACTTATTTGAACACAATCATTAGATATTTAAACAATTTCTACAGATATAGGCGATAATTGAAAAGGCAAAATTTTAGTACAAGAAAAATACCCTCAGATGTAATGGCATGTTAGTTGGTTTTCTTGCATGAACTGCCTGATTGAAAAAAGACCCCCCTCCAAAATTTCAATGACAATCCACAACCTTCTTTTTCTGTTAGAGCCATTCATTGGTGGATTATCTAGGATGCTTCATATCATTATGTTGAAAGAATGACTTCCAGTTTAACCTTTGGACAGATAGCTTCACATCAAGCACACTTTGTTATGATGCAGAATGTATAGTTGACTTGATGGCTGCAGCTTCCCAGGTCCTAAAGCAGCAAAGCAATCCCAAACCATAACATTTTACCACCATGCTTCTGAGTTATGAGACTCTTCTCCTGAACAGTTTATTTGGTTTACAGCAAATATGTATACTGTTATGCCCCGTACACACGGTCGGACGTTGATTGGACATTCCGACAACAAAATCCATGGATTTTTTCCGACGGATGTTGGCTCAAACTTGTCTTGCATACACACGGTTACACAAAGTTGTCGGAAAATCCGATCGTTCTGAACGTGGTGACGTAAAACACGTACGCCGGGACTATAAACAGGGCAGTAGCCAATAGCTTTAGTCTCTTAATTTATTCTGAGCATGCGTGGCACTTTGTGCGTCGGATTTGTGTAAACACGATCGGAATTTCTGACAACGGATTTTGTTGTCGGAAAATGTTATAGCAAGCTCTCAAACTTTGTGTGTCGGAAATTCCGATGGAAAATGTGTTATGGAGCCTACACACGGTCGGAAGTCCCGACAACAAGGTCCTATCACACATTTTCCATCGGAAAATCCGACCGTGTCTACGGGGCATTACTGTGACCAAATAAAGCTATATTTGTGTAATCAGTCTTCAGTACGTTGTTTCAGAAGGTCTGGTCTTGGCCTGTATGATCAATGGCAAACTGTACTCTTGCTCTAATGATCTTTTTGGACAACAGATGCTTTTAACACACCTCTCTAAAATTGGTGCAAACTTGTTGCATGCACTCTGACCCCAACTGTTGCAAAAGTTGCCTGAACATTCTGCAATGAAATTCTGGGGCACCTGGAGACCTATTTTGTCAGCTATCGGGCTCAATTTACTAAGCTGGCCAGTCCTGGACACTTGGCAGTTGCTTGAAATCTACGCCACTTGGAGATATTTTCTTTACAGTGGAATAATTTAATTCAAATGATTTGGCAATCATTACATTCCTTGCCAGACATTCAAAAATTTCTTTCTGATGGCCTGAGAGAGTTCTACTGATCTTGGTATGATGACACAACCCACATTGATAGCAAAGAGAACAGACCCTAGATATCTGCAGTTTGAATGTTCCACCTACATACTCTGTAAGGAGGTTCTAATCACTAGAACCCAATCTGGAACACTAGATTCTGATTTCATGGATTAGAAATGGTGGTAAATTCCTCATGACAAATCTATATTTTTGTTAATTTAGATCAAGGTATTAAATAGACCATGTCCATTATATGTATCATTTATTCAAGTGTATAACCTTTATCTGTAGGCATTATTTGAATCAAGATCTAATATTTACCAGTTCAAATACATTGAAAAAGTCAACTATTTCCATGGGATGTACTCACTCACTTTTACACATGACCGTACCAATGTTTTCTGCAGAGATTCATTTGAATTCTGCCTACTCATGCATGGGCAGTCAATGCTACATGCATGCATTGAACACACCTGGGGAGATCTGCCACAACTGCCAGTGTGCTCATGTCAGCACTCAAAAGGCTGGTGTCATATCAGGGCAACTGCAGACCTAAATAGAAGCTAAAATGGCACCGCCATCAGTGGACAGGAGAGTTGCATTCTGCTTTAAGTCTTCTTTTGCTGAATCTTTTGGATAAGGAAGTAACGAGTTTAAAAAAGAAAAACAAACAAATGTAGCAGGTTGCAGGGAACCACTATAATTACGTGTTTGTGGAATTGAAAGGTTCACTTTAACTCATTCTATTCCCATTGTTTTGCTTGCTGTGGAAAACACATCATCAGCAAAATGATTATTATGTTAGACGATAGCACTGGTATTTGTGCATTTTTATTTTAAACTAATTACATTTTAGATTTTTTTTCCCAATGTTCTACATTATGTGCAACATTCTACACTTCCTTCGGGTCGGTTCACACTACAACGACTTGGGATCCGACTTGTCAGCCCTCAAGTCGCCCCAAGTCGCTTGACATTGGGAAATGCATTATAGTCAATGAGGGCCGTCTTAATGTAAACTACTGCAGTCGCCCCGACTTCAGAAAATGTTCCTGTACTACTTCAAAGGCGACTTCTAGGCAACCTGTACCCATATAATTCAATGGAAGTCGCCTCCAAGTCGGATCTCCATCTATATTGAAGCGACTTTACAGGAAAAGAAATAAATTTACCTAGGCAAACCCCTCCCTCCCAGAGAGCTGATTATTCTGTGATTGGCCACAGCCATAGTCGCCTGTCCTGGAGGCGACTTGAAGTCGCGTTGTAAGTTGCTAAAAGTCGCGCTGAAGTCGCGCTAAAGTCGTGTTGCCCCTGTGTGAATCGGCACTCACTCTACACCTCTTCCTTCCTCTGATGCTACAAAGTTGCATCAAGTAGACTGGGTTTTTTTTCCTCCCCCTAGAAGAGACACATGCAGCAGAACTCCCCTCCTGTGGAGCCTGTGCAGCAAATTGTATTATCTTCACAACATGTTAGAATTCCACCTCAAAGGCCATGTAAAAGGGGGGCTGTGTTGACCGTCATCAGTTTGAGCCACTTCTGAAATCATTCAGAATTCAATAACCGATGCGTTGGACCTCCTGATCTGCTTCAAGTGAGATTTGCATGCCTATAGACTTGTATGGGACTGCAAAACCCGTTTAAAATGAAGGAAAGCCAGTAAATCTAGGCCCCAAAACTAGTCATCAGATCTTTATTTATTGTTACAAATAATCTGCACATCACTGACAGCCATACTAAATGCTACATTAAAATCTTGCCTTGGCTTGACTTGTCTTTAAATGCATGGGGAGGCCTGAAAGCCAAATTTCCACTTCTACAGTTTGGTAAGAAATCAAACTACACAAAAGAAGAAAAAAGGAAGAAGAAAAAAAAAAAAAAAAAAAAAAAAAAAACTAAAAAAACTGTACCATAATGTTTAATGCCACAGTTTCTATCTATGCCATGGGTTCTGGCAGCCTACATTTCCTTCCATTTTGTAGACAACGCATACTCATTGTTTGGGGCAAACAAGAAGCAAAATAAATACAAACCTGTATTATTTTTTTTGGATGTGCAGCAGTGAAAAAGGGCCCTTATACAGTATGTCGTTATGTAGCAGACCTAGAAGGGGAGGAAAATGAGCCAGCCCTCAGCTTTCGGAAGACAATTTCTGAACATCGGTATACCCTGCATTTTGGGGTCCCGGGATGTAAAGTACTTGTGTCCAGACTGTGGACATTAAACTATACTTATTCTTAAGTGCATATTCTTAACATGGCATTAAACCCACAACCAAAAATGTAATATATTACAGCTTAGCAATCATTAGATGTGATGGCTGTATTTGTTTTGTTTTTTTAGGCTCCCCCCCCTGTTTTCACCTAGTGATCTGGCGAGTAACACACCTGTATTAGGTGCCCTTACTCTAGATGAAGGAGCACAGGGGCAAAGCAGACAGCAGCATTGTCAGTCTGGGGGGGAGTGGAGTTAGATGTACTAGCAGATTTAGATACTAAAGTGAAGCCAAGCGCTGGCTCATAAGGCAGTAACACAAGCATTTTTTTTCCCATATGGGATAAAGGTTTTACATGAAAAAAGCAGATCATTGTAAGCACCCTCATCAGTAGGAAGTCTCCCCGCTGTCAGAATACAGTATCTCAGCAGGAAGGATTCCCCCATTCACCTCGAGTTTGTGGATGGGGGAATCGGGTCATTTTATTTCATTCAACCCGCTAGTTTAAGGAAAAAAAAAAAAGAAGGATTAATGTATGGGCTACCTAAAAATGTTATTAGAGATTTTTACTCACTTTCTTTCCACGGTTTGTTTCTCCTTGAGAAGATCATTTAGCCTGTGCTCCAGGCTGTCACACTTATCTATTGTCTCCTTGAACTTTGCTTTCATGTTGTTAATCTGAGAAAAAAAAAAAGTCATAAAACACAAACCTTATCCCTGTGATGCTGTCATCAGGAAGGCCTTATGACAGGAACTGTGGTCCTATCGTTCAGGCTAAGAAGCTTTAAAGCTACAAACTAGGTAACCTGTATCATTTACATAACAATTTTAGGAATAGCAAAGTACAAAATTATATTTAAAGCATCTGTAGTCACAGTATATAAATGCATAATTTTTTTGATAAGGTTGTGGATTTCTTTTCTGCTGCTTTTGATTGGGGTACACGTGGTGAATCCTTATGAAACTGAACATATAACACTAATTTATCTTTTGTGAGTAAACGTAGCCTAAGGTGTATTTAACCCTGAACATCTTGTTGGTCTCTAGAGGGGTTCATTTTGTAGCTGTGCTACTTTTTCATGTGTATTCATTTTTTATTCTTCTTCTGACAGTTCTAGACAGTTCTTGACAATGAAAACCACAGAAGAGCCTTCTTAAAACAAAAAGGTACCTGCATTTCTCACTTCCAGAAAAAAAAAAAAAGAAAAAAAAAAAAGTTTATTTAGGTTTTTTTTCTTCTTGGAGAACAGCGATAAGAACTATGCAAATCATTCTTTTATGCCCTAGGGCCAACTATATATCTCCTGGTTTACAGCTGATATACAAACCCAATTCCAATACGTTTTGCTGCCATCAAGTTCAACATTATCTTATTTGTTTTCTTAAAATGATTTTCTCAGTTTAAACATTTGATATGTTTTCTATTGTGAACAAAATATGGGCTTTTGAAATTTGAAAATCATTGCATTCTGTTTTTATGTAGATTTTACAAAGCGCCCCAACCTTTTTGGAATTGGGGTTGTAAGTGGTTTAAAGGAAAGTTTCACCTTCAGAACATGTTACACCTGTATATATGGTGGAACATGTAACATATTCCAGCTCCTGCTGCCTCCTGCCTGATCCTCCTTCCCTTGTGACAGTGGGCAGGGATTGATTCTTCTCCATGCACCAGCTGTCACTTCTTGAAAAGAAGTCATGTCATTCATTCACAATTCCCTGTAAATGAACAGACTACAAATACCGTCTGCCACCGTGACAGACGGACTTGTAGTTACAATGGGCTGCAAGGGCACTGATGAGAGCTCTTGTAGTCCATTGACATGTTCACCTTGCATAAAGGTGAACTTATCCTTTAACACTATAGAGCATTTATTCCAAACTGCAACCTTGTTAGCCAGCAGCAGGGTCATGTATGGACACCATAGCTTATATAGAGTAGGACTTGGGGGAACAATAACAGCACAGTAAAGCTAGGGGTTATGGTGAGATGGTCTATAAACCAGTAATTCTAAAATAAGGATTGTGAATTAAAAGTGGTAGTAATCGCTCCTTTTTTTTTTGTTTTTCCTACAGGTAAGCATAACCAAACAAGTTATGGTAAAGTGGCTTGTAAAACCAGCAATTATAAGATAGGGCTTGAAGTCTGGGAGAGTATAATCAGATTATAGCAATGTGGGCTTTTAAACTGTTCTAAAATAGGGTTTGGGAAAAGTGTTTATGGCGGAGTGTAAATTAGTGATTCTGGATGCACAGCTGACCCAGGAGCCAGAAAAAAAATGGTTTGAATGGATCTGCCAACCTGCCAACTATGTTTTTTTTTTTTTTTTTAATTTGTGATGGAAGACAGACCCTCATACCATATGATATAAAAAGTCTCTACAATCTTCACAATGGTTTAGCAGATTTATTTTTTGTTCCTCTTAGCTCATCTCACAATAACCTGGTTAGGTCTGGTTATACTGAGTTTAGTAAAATTCTTGCCCTTTTATGCATTTCAAATACCATTTGCTTTATGAAAATAGCACAAACGATAAGGCACTTAAATCAATTGATCTGACAAAGCAGTAATTGTATCTTTCTCTCACTCGCACTGTAGCAGAGCATATGGACCAGCAGCTTAGTGAAAAGTCTGCATTTCCTGCATTGCTGAATCTAGATTTGAATAGGGAGTACACAGTCATGTTTGATCCTTGAGCTCCCGCAAGTTGTCAAACAGGACCTAGGGTTTATGTGCCAGGGCTGGGAAATCGTTTATGCTGCAGACAGGCAGAAATGTCCCTTTTAAATCAATTAATGCAGAATAGTAATAATGGCACAGTGCCTTGGAAAATTATTCATACCCCTTGAAATTTTCCGCATTTTGTCATGTTAAAACCAAAAACGTAATCTATTTTATTGGGATTTTATGTGATAGACCAACACAAAGAGGCACATAATTGTGAAGTGGAAGGAAAATGATAAATGGTTTTCAAAATAATTTACAACTAAATATCAGAAAAGTGTGGCGTGCATTTGTATTCAGCCCCCTTTACTCTGATACCCCTAACTAAAATCTAGTGGAACCAATTGCCTTCAGAAGCCACCTAATTAGCAAAAAGAGTCCACCTGTGTGTAATTTAATTGCAGTATAAATACAGATGTTCTGTGAAGCCCTCAGAGGTTTGTTAGAGAACCTTAGTGAACAAACAGCATACTGAAGGCCAAGGAACACACCAGAAAGGCTAGGGATAAAGTTGTACAGAAGTTTAAAGCAGAGTTAGGTTATAAAAAAATGTTGCATTCTTTGAACATCTCACAAAGCATTGTTCAATCAATCATCCAAAAATGGAAAGAGTATGGCACAACTGCAAACCTACCAAGGACATGGCTGTCCACCTAAACGGACAGGCTGGGCAAGGAGAGCATTAATCAGAGAAGCAGCCAAGAGGCCCATGGTAACTCAGGAGGAGCTGCAGAGAGCCACAGCTCAGGTGGAAGAATTTTTCCACAGGACAACTATTAGTTGTGCACTCCACAAATCTGCCCTTTATGGAAGAGTGGCAAGAAGAAAGCCACCCATAGGAAGTCTTAATAGATTAATGGAACTGGCGCCAATAATGAAACAAAAAGGAAAGAAGGGTTGTTGCACCTGAAATTAGTGAAGACTAATAAGGAGTGAATACTGTGATAAAGGGCGTTCCCAATACAATCATTAAAAATACAAAAAGTGATTTATACAAATAGTAGGTATGCATACAAAACCATGTATAAAACGTATATTAGTGAATAAGAAGGAAACTGCGCTAGAAAAAATAAACATAAACAAAACTCTGTGTATGCACACATAGAGTTAAAAGTCCATCCGTAGCGTGTACACAGGTATCAATTAACAGTCAGTGCAGAGTTCGCAAAGGCATCTATCCATATTTCTTATCAGGGTGACAGCACACTTTTAACCACCGCAGAAACAAGTGTAGAAGATAGGACAGTCCTCCACCTCTAAGCCAACTGCCTCTTACCAGCTCCCTTGATCTCTGTTGAGGAGATCACAAACGCTTTTTAGCTTATGACCCAGCTACAGTCTTTGGGATGGAACATCAAATAAGGTCCCCGTGGTTTCTTTGCGTAAGTCTCATCAGTATATCCATGGGCCAGTCATATGAGAAAAAGAAAGGCTTCCATAGTGTATATCGTCTAAAACTTTTATTGTATAAAAAAGTAATGCACTTACATCAATCCAGATAAGATAAGGCATCAATCAGAAAGTAAGCCGGCCGGCTCTCTAAAAACAAACGCCCGTAACTTCCGGGACTGCGTGTTGGTATGTTGGTGGCGTCAGCACGCCGCTCTCCCTACGCCGTCTCGTCAAACCTGACGTCGTCCAGGGGCACGCAGTCCCGGAAGTTACGGGCGTTTGTTTTTAGAGAGCCGGCCGGCTTACTTTCTGATTGATGCCTTATCTTATCTGGATTGATGTAAGTGCATTACTTTTTTATACAATAAAAGTTTTAGACGATATACACTATGGAAGCCTTTCTTTTTCTCATATGACTGGCCCATGGATATACTGATGAGACTTACGCAAAGAAACCACGGGGACCTTATTTGATGTTCCATCCCAAAGACTGTAGCTGGGTCATAAGCTAAAAAGCGTTTGTGATCTCCTCAACAGAGATCAAGGGAGCTGGTAAGAGGCAGTTGGCTTAGAGGTGGAGGACTGTCCTATCTTCTACACTTGTTTCTGCGGTGGTTAAAAGTGTGCTGTCACCCTGATAAGAAATATGGATAGATGCCTTTGCGAACTCTGCACTGACTGTTAATTGATACCTGTGTACACGCTACGGATGGACTTTTAACTCTATGTGTGCATACACGGAGTTTTGTTTATGTTTATTTTTTCTAGCGCAGTTTCCTTCTTGTTATTATCTTGTTTAGTGTGGGTATCCCACATTTTTTAACTGCAGCTTTATGACATGTACAGTTAGCAGATCATATTTTGCATGACGTACAACTTTTATTGACAGCGCTGTATTTTCTTTATATTTTGCTGTATATTAGTGAATGACTTCACTTTATATAAGTGCACAAATACTTCAAAAAAAGTTATTATATTAATATATTTGTGATTGCTCAAACAAATATATCATAAAAAGTTCAAAACAGCTCCAACATTCTTTCTAGATGATTCCACTCCAACACCATGTGAGAAATAAAATCCGTGTTTCAATTAATATTCGTGACTTTTCACCCAAAGTGACAACAAATTGCGCTCATCAGATGGCCCTGGCCAGCAAGTGACCATAAGACATGAAGTACCTCCTCGCATCCTGGAAACCATTCAACAATCTTTTTCCAATCAATCGTTCACATGTATGGTGAACTTGGTCGAATGAGCCCTGGAACAGCCAGATCAAATCTTAATGATCTATTCTCCGCTCCAATCGCCCACATCTGAAAATCAAGCTCCGTCAAAAAGAGCCAGGGAAGGCAGATATATAGTGTAGTATTTGTTTATTGTTAAAAAAAAATGTCACTTACAATATTTTCAGCAGGGCAGTGCATCAGTATATCGGAAAACACCTAGTGCAGTGGAAGTCCGTTCAGATAGCGCTATGGGACCAGCGGTGTATGCTATACATTAGGCAACCCCCCAGCGGAAGTGACATAGAGTGTTTGTCAGACCTAGATTCTATGCATTTCGCATTCCAGCACGCGTCATTAGGAAGTCTTGTTTGCAGTTTGTGAGAAGCCATGTGGGGGACGCGGCAAACATGTGGAAGAAGGTGCTCTGGTCAGATGAGACCAAAATTGAAAGTTTTGGCCTAAAAGAAAATGCTGTGTGTGGCAGGAAAACTAACACTGGACATCACACTGAACACACCATCCCCACTGTGAAACATGGTGGTGGCAGCAACACGGTGTGGGGATGCTTTTCTTCAGCAGGGACAGGGAAGCCGGCCAGAGTTGATCGGAAAATGGATGGAGCCAAATACAGTGTGATTTTAAAAAATATCCTGTTAGAGTCTGCAAAAGACTTGAAAGCGGGGCAGAGGTTCACCTTCCAGCAGGACAACGACCCTAAAAATACAGCCAGAGCTACAATGGAATGGTTTAGATCAAAGCATATTCATGTGTTAGAATGGCCCAGTCAAGGTCCAGACCTAAATACAATTGAGAATCTGTGGCAAGACTTGAAAATTGCTGTTCAGACGCTCTTCATCCAATCTGACAGCTATTTTGCAAAGAAGAATGGGAAAAAATTACACTCTCTAGATGTGCAAAGCTGGTAGAGACATACCCAAAAAAAAACCTTGCACCTGCAATTGCAGTGAAAGCTGGTTCAACAAAGTATTGACTCAAGGGGGCTGAATACAAATGCACACCACACTTTTCAGATATTTGTAAAAAAAATTGAAAAACCATTTATCATTTTCCTTCCACTTCACAATTATGTGCCACATTGTGTTGGTCTATCACATAAAATCGAAATAGAATACATTTAAGTTTTTGGTTGTAACATGACAAAATGTGGAAAATTTCAGGCGGTATGAATATATAACATATTGTGTTCCTGTGAATTGTTATATCTATCATTACGTAGTATACATTTAAATGATTTGTGTTACTGTGATGCTTTAATTGTATTTCAATAAAAACTTTATTGGGAAAAATAAAAATACTTTTTCAAGGCACTGTAGGTAGTTTAAACTCCAAAAACAGTTTTCGTGGTGGTCACTCACCTCATCAGCTGTATCCTTCTCCAAACGCACAATCTTGTTTTCCCAGTAAATGCGCTGAGATTCCAGCTGGCTAGTGAGCAGATATGAATACTGTAACCAGAAGGGAGAAAATTATAAGATGAAATAAAATAGTCACATAACATTATATCAAAGCTCTCACTGATTATACTTACAGGGTGTTATTGTATAAAAGATCTGCTAAGCACTAGAACCAATATCTCTTAGAAAGACCCAATTACTTTGCACATATGGGCCCCATTCACAACTGAGCATTTTGTAACTTGAAACTACAAAAAATACTCAACAATTTTAAAAGAAAACATAATAAAACCCCATAGTACCTGTTCACACCTGAGCGTTTAGTTGAATTCCACTCAAAAAAGAATGACAACTACTTTCCAGATAGATTTGTCCCTTTTTGGCCCAATAGACTTCAATGGGAGTGACTGAAATAATGTGCGAAAACGTGCAGTACCCCAATTTTTCAGGAACTCCCAAAACAGTCTATTGGGACAAAAATGGGTAATCCTGCCCCAAAGATACTGCTGTACGGCACATTGCCTCTAAAAACACACAGTAAATGCATTACTCAAGTGTAATTGTACAACACAGAGCTACAGTGACAGCATCCGCAGATAACCCCCCTCCAGGCAGTTATACTCATCAAGAAACTTTCCTAACTTGCTCCCTGCACCACCCGAGTCCTTACTCAGCGAGTTTCTCTAAGTGTTTTCTCTTTAATTGTGAACTATAGTTGAGAATAGCTATATTTTTCATATTTAAAAAGGAACCCATATTTGGAAGTGTAGAGGATTCAATTGCCAACCTCCTTGCTGTCTCTGGCTTTAGTACTATCTGATTCTCGGACTTGGAAAAAGCATGCAGATCCGGAAAGTAAGGCCCCTTTCACATGGGCGCCTCTGTTTGGGGGAATCCGCTTGCTCAGGGAGGGATCACTCCACTGATGTCCGCTGAGCAGGCGGATGACAGGACCATCTCTGCTCACTGTGCAGAGTGGAGACGGACACAGTCCCACTCTCCTCTATGGGGAAATAGGATGACCAGTCCGTTTTCATCTGATCCCCCAGAGGGATGGAAAATAGGACCACCATCCCTCTTGATTTTGCGGACAGGATCAGATCGGATAGTGGCAGATGTCAGCAGACATGTCACAGCTGACATCGGCCACTCCATAAGGGAAACTGGAGGGTCCAATCAGGTCCTCCTGAAAAACAGAAGGCGGACATGATCGGACAGCCCGTGTGGAAGAACCCTAATGTCAGGACACTTGATCAGTATACTTCTGGTTCACTTCCTCAAATTATTAAAGTCATTAGAGCAGCATGGCAACCAGGGAGCTATACATTTAGGAGGTCAGAATGGCCGCCTACATGTGTCCCCAAGTTTAGGACCCTCAAATATGGAGCTATACCACATTTGCCACTACTGACATTCAGTTTTGACTAATGACATTCTTTTAAAAAGGATCACCAAAAATTACAAATGTAAATTACTTGACAGTCGAAGCCCTCACAAATCAGCTGGAATGTTGAAAAGTTGGATCAGGTCTGGACAAATTAGTTGGAAACACTACAGAGAGTGTAGACAATAGTAAATACACCACTTACCACACAGGACTTTTAGTGGTTATACCGGGATGATGCATCATCCGGTAATTAATTTTTTTTGGCCAACGGAGCACTTTTTCAAATAGCCGCTGGATTGCTTTTACAAGCGGCGGGAGGAGGTTCCCTCCTCTCCCCGCCTTCCTGGGCTTAACCTTTCCACCGGGGAATCCGGAACTGCAGCTGGCGGTTCCACCAGCTGACCAAAGAGCTGCTCGGGTACTGAACCATCTCTATGGTCTAAGAAACCAGAAAACGACAAGTATTTAATCACTTCCGTTTTTTGATGGTTGTTAAACCATTGTGATATATAAAAAAGAAATACAGTGCTGTGTGTAATATAGGTAAAACAGCAGCCAAAACAGCTATAGACCCAAGCAGTAAATGTGAATATGAAAGTGTAGCGCTATAGAACCTAAATAGACTTAAAGATAATGAAATCAGTGTCAAAATCTTAATATCAAAAATTATAAAAACAGGAATAACAGATCATAAAATAATTATTCAGTGAAGAAATCCCAATTCGGGGGATATATATAGATATGATATAGTCATACCCTGTGCAGAATATACATGTGCAAACTGGTGATACAATAATAAATGAAAAGGAGATAACCAATGTGAAATAAAGTGCCAAAATATCCAACTGGAAATATATTTTGAATATAGACGGCAGTCCAGGCATATGTTAATGAAAACTAAAATATATTAAAGTCCAAAGATGTAAAGGAAATCCTCGAACCCCTGGACAAGTGTTTGTAACCAACGACATTTCAGGAGAGGCTAGAATAGTAAAAGAGCCACCACCAAGGATCTTAGGAGGCTTACCAGATGTTATTGACTTGGGGAGGCTTATGCCACCCAAGTCTCAAAGGCTTTTAAACAGCTGGTTAGAAGGGTACATCTCCTTGGACAACCACGATGGAGCCTAGGTCAGGACAACAGCTTGGCACCAACGATCACACGCGGCAGCGTAAGGAAAATGCTCCAATGGGGGGCCACAAACAGAAGTTCACATACCATGCGAAAATAGATGAAAAACTCGCATAGCGTGATAACATAAAAAAACGTATTTTATTAAAGGATATAAAAAATCAAACTCACATGTTAAAAGTCATCAAGAGCATGTTAAGAGCAGACAGCGGTAATTGTAGTGGGTCCACCCGACGCGTTTCAGCTAAAAAGCCATCATCTGGGGTGCGGACCCCACAAACATCACCGCTTATAAAGAGCTAATGACCCCATATGGGAAGTGCCATGGTACCGGAAGTGTAACCGAGTCTCATCACTTCCGGTTAGTTAAACCACAAAAGCATCCAATAAATTAAATAATACCAATAATTGAGATGCCCCAATAAATATAAAATTATAAATAACTAACAAATTTAGAATGAAAAAGTCCTGATACATAAAAGAAAAATACAGGTCGCAAAAGAACGGAGCCAAGCCTCGTTCTCAAGAACTGGAAAGATCAGACAAGCCAAAAGTTAAAAGACCTTGGGTTAATGACAAGTCATGTAAAAATAAATGTATATTTGTATATTAATAATAAAAAATATTATAGGGGCAAAAATTGTATATGAATCGAAAAATGATTATTTATAAAAAGGTCCAAACAGTATGTGACTTGACCCCAGT
Source organism: Lithobates septentrionalis (assembly GCA_037952835.1). Lineage (NCBI taxonomy): Eukaryota > Metazoa > Chordata > Amphibia > Anura > Ranidae > Lithobates > Lithobates septentrionalis. The sequence continues at coordinate 2,914,074 of JBBDGP010000735.1, read as the reverse complement.
TGGACCAATGATCAGAGATAATTAAGAGCCATATGTGAACTTCACATCAGGGTCATCAGTTACATTAATAGTTATAAAAATAAATATAGATATGACTGATAAAACAATCTCTACATTAGCAAAACTGACATCATTTATGTAATATGATAAATGATAAGGAAAATTAAAATTAAAAATGGTAAAAAACGAAAAAGAAAAAATGAATAAAAACAGAAAAGAAAAAGCATTAGTTCCTACTAGGCCTGATTAATAAACAAATTCATATCCCATTCCACATTCATTCCTTGTGGAAAATGGGTCTGTAATTTGTATATCCAGATCCACTTCCCATATGGGGTCATTAGCTCTTTATAAGCGGGGATGTTTGTGGGGTCCGCACCCCAGATGACGGCTTTTTAGCTGAAACGCGTTGGGTGGACCCACTACAATTACAGGTCTGCTCTTAGCATGCTCTTGATGACTTTTAACATGAGTTTGATTTTTTATATCTTTTAATAAAATACGTTTTTACGTTATCACGCTATGCAAGTTTTTCATCTATTTTCGCATGGTATGTGAACATCTGTTTGTGGCCCCCCATTGGAGAATTTTCCTTACGCCGCCGCGTGTGATCGTTGGTGCCAAGCTGTTGTCCTGACCTAGGATCCATCGTGGTTGTCCAAGGAGATGTACCCTTCTAACCAGCTGTTTAAAAGCCTTTGAGACTTGGGTGGCATAAGCCTCCCCAAGTCAATAACATCTGGTAAGCCTCCTAATATCCTTGGTGGTGGCTCTTTTACTATTCTAGCCTCTCCTGAAACGTCGTTGGTTACAAACACTTGTCCAGGGGTTCGAGGATTTCCTTTACATCTTTGGACTTTAATATATTTTAGTTTGTATTAACATATGCCTGGACTGCCGTCTATATTAAAAATATATTTCCAGTTGGATATTTTGGCACTTTATTTCACATTGGTTATCTCCTTTTCATTTATTATTGTATCACCAGTTTGCACATGTATATTGTACTATATATTCTGCACAGGGTATGACTATTACCATATCTATATATATCCCCTGAATTGGGATTTCTTCACTGAATAATTATTTTATGATCTGTTATTCCTGTTTTTATAATTTTTGATATTAAGCTTTTGAAACTGATTTCATTATCTTCAAGTCTATTTAGGTTCTATAGCGCTACACTTTCATATTCTCATGTAAACAAACCATTACTGGTTTGAAAAAAGCCTCTGCTTATACTGATCCTGGTATGATCCAAAGCTTTTAAGGGAAGGAGAGATCTAGGCTCTAATAGACTCCAAATATCTCAGTAAAGTTTAAGGGTGTGCACACTTGTGCAACCATATTATTTAAGTTTTTTTTATTTTTACTTCTCTCCACCTAAAAGATTTCAGTTTGTTTTTCAACTGAGTTGTACAGTTTATAGGTCACATAAAAAAGGTGGAAAAAGTTCTGAAATGATTTATCTTGGTCTCATTTTTTTACATTACAGAAACCTGACATTTTAACAGGGGTTTGTAGACTTTTTATATCCACTGTAGCAATATTTTTCATCCTCTAATAAGTGCATACACACATGCTGCCTGTTGTATTCTGAGGTAACACACTGCTAAAAGCAAATAAAGGCTTTGCTATCTTTCCTTGATGAATAACCACGGGGTTTATTTACTAAAGGCAAATCCACTTTGCACTACAAGTGCACTTGGAAGTGCAGTCGCTGTAGATCTGAGGGGGGCATGCAAGGAAAAAAAAAAAACGCATTTTAGCTTACACACGATTGGATGATAAAATCAGCAGAGCTTCCCCTAATTTCAGATCTCGCCTTCAGATCTACTTGCAGTGCACTTGTAATGCAAAGTGGATTTGCTTTTAGTAAATCAACCCCACTGTGTTCTCCCAGCGGGGGATGGCTTCCCCCTCGGGAGAACACAGTGGCTCGGCAGGAGGGATTCCCGTCAACATCACTCAGTCTATGGCCAGCCTTAGATTAGAAACAATTCCAGTGAAGACAAGGCCAAAAAGGCCCCCGCAAGGTTAAACTCCATCTCACACAGCACTAAATAAATACCTAAAAACACTCTTGGGGTTTATTTAGAAAGGCTTCCATACAAGTTTCAGAAAACTTTCACAGATTTTCTGGCTCATGAAACTTGTGGCAGATTTGTTGCCTGAGATAATAGCCCTAGTGTTCAAATCATCTCATGATTTCGGTATTTCTCGCTTAGGCATGCTATAAAGTCAAAAAAGGTATGGTTTTATGCCTTCAGCTCTTTAGGACAGAGGAACTTTTGCAGGTAGCAAGTTAGCTTCAGCATTAAAGCCTTCTTACTCAAAACAGTTCTGTAATGTCTACATAATTTCCTTGCGTAGGCGGGAGTAAGGAGGTTACAAACAAACCAGTTCTAGACATTCTTGAGATTTGTCCCTGAGGGTTAAAATCCTTTTTGAATATAGCATGTTTATACTAACAAAGTTATTGTTTCTCTACATAGTGGGAAATGTGCTTATCAAGCAAGCAGGTTACCCCAAAGAATTAGGCATATTTGAAAGGTCGGATTTGCTGACCCACCATCCAAAAGCAGGGAGGTAGAGGGCGCCGTGGTTGGGCACCCCCGGTTTAAAATATGTATTTATCAGATCAAGCTGCTAGTGTATTCAGATGACCCAGACAAATCCCAGAAGGATAATACAACAGCAACTGATTGCTTGAAGGCTGGTAGAGTCCAGGAGAAATGGGCATAGGTCAAGGAAGCCTGCTATAGCTCAACATGTTTTGTGATAATTTGCTTCCTCAGGAGCTTCGATAAGTATTCTGGATAAATAGGAATATATAATCAAAATCTACAAAAATACATAAACCACATTCATCATGTTTAGTTGAAACAGTATTAATAGTAATTAAGGTTATTATTAGGGTTTCAAGTACACATGATGAATGTGGTTTATCACATAGGATTATATATTCTTATTTAACCAGAATACTTACCTAAGCTCCTGAGGAATCAAATTCTCGCGAAACATGTTGAGCTATAGCAGGCTACATTGACCTATGCCCATTTCTCCTGAACTCTACCCACCTTCAAGCAACTGGTTGCTGTTGTATTATCCTTATGGGATTGATCTGCGTCATCTGAATACACTAGTAGCCTGATCTGATTAAAATATGTATAAACTATTCTTGTTTTTTTTATGAATGCTTTTTCATTAATGCTCTGGTTTCAGACATAACATTGGAAGACGGAGGGGAGTTATGAACCCTTGCTACCTTCATGAATAGAAGGCCTACTGGTAAATGTGTAAGCCTTTTTCTCCCAGGAGAGGAGTGCTCTTACCCACCCGAGTGATCTCCTTGACATACTTATCCAAGCAGGGACCAAAGTATTTGTTTTAAAAAGAGTAACCACTCAAGGATTCAAAGGGAATTCAGCTGAACTAGCATTTAACCACTTCGCATCCAGGCCAATTCTGACACTTCTCTCCTACATGTAAAAAAATCATAATTTCTTTGCTATAAAATTACATAGAACACCCAAACATTATATATGTTTTTTTTAGCAGAGACCCTAGAGAATACAATGGCGGTCATTGAAACCTTTTATCTTGCACGGTATTTGCACAGCAATTTTTCAAATGCGTTTAAAAAAAAAAAAAAAAAAAAAGTTTCATGCTTTAAAAAAACAAAACAAAACCGCAAAGTTAGCCAAATTTTTTTGCATAATGTGAAAGATGAAGTTACGCTGAGTAAATAGATACCCAACATGTCGCGCTTCAAAATTGCACACGCTCGTGGAATGGCGCCAAACTTTGGTACTTAAAAATCCCCATAGGCGACGCTTTAAAATTTTTTACTGGTTACATGTTTTGAGTTACAGAGGAGGTCTAGGGATAGAATTATGTCTCTCGCTCTAACGTTCGCAGCGATACCTCACATGTGTGGTTTGAACACCGTTTTCATATGTGAGCGGGACTTACATATGTGTTCGCTTCTGCGTGCGAGCTCACGGGGACAGGGGCGCTTTAAAAAATTTTTTTTATTATTGTTATTTTTACTTAATTTTTTTTATTTTTACACTTTAAAAAAAAAATTTTGATCACTTTTATTCCTATTACAAGCAATGTAAACATCCCTTGTAATAGGAATATGACATGATCAGTCCTCTTTACAGTGAGATATGGGGTCAATAAGACCCCATATCTCACCTCTAGGCTGGGAAGCCCAAAATAAAAAAAAATAAAAAAAAACGATCACTGCTTCCCAGCCGAGGCGGCACCGTTTTTTTGAATGCAGAGGCCGGGCGTGACGTCATAACATTGCGCCCGGCCTCCGAACGATCATAGAGACTCCGGCGGCCATCTGGTCCACCGGCAATCTCTATGATCTACACCCGGCGCCGGCGGACCCGCTCTCCGTCTCACCGATCGCCGAGGTGAGTCGGTAGAAGCACCGGAGGGCGGCGGGGGGGACGTCCCCTTTCGCCGCCCGTAAGAACGATCAAGCGGCGGAACAGCCGCTATGATCATTCTTATGGCGTACGGAATCACCAGCTGAAAATGCCGATATCTGAAATATGTCTGTAGCATCATTCAGATATAACCCCGGAAAGTCGAGGCCATCATATGACGGCCTAAGGATATCAAGTGGTTAAACCAGACAATTCTACATATTTGTACAGAAAGAAGGCTCATCCTAGAAATTTGGCAAAGTGAAAGTGACATTTTCGAAAGAAAATTGTTTGTGTATGGCCAGCATAGGTGACAGTAGGTGCCTATGACAAGAGAGTCTGTCATGCATTATTATATTACAATCCTGTCTGAAAATCTGCAAAACATTGATTTAAGTCTTTATTTTTTTTCTTTCAATAAAAATTTTGATCTCCGAGTCTGATGTTATGTACCAGATTCAACCACTAATAGTATATACAGTACATCTTTTCTGTTTGTTATAATCAGAGTGGATTAGACATTTGGTTCCCCAACAATAAAAGGTTATTTATATTTACCACTGCATATAGATATCCATATATTTTCCTTTTTTTTTTAACCTTTGCATAATAACTAAATTATACACCAAGCTTAGAGGTTTTTATCCATTTAAAACAATAAAGTCGGGGGGGGGGGGGGGGGGGGTCATCAGTATAAGCAGGGGAGTAAAGTACCCGACCTTAAATCCCTTGTTATAATAAAAGCAGATGTAACATAATGTTTACTCAGAAAATGAAAGATGCAGTTTTATATAGAGACCATTCAGAGATTAATAAGGACACTATTTTAGCTCTTTTTAAGCACATTAAAGTGTACTGAGTGTAGCGAACAGAAGTATTTAACAGTGTCTCTTACAATGCAAAAATCAATGGGCATCAAAATAAGCCATAGTTGCCAGCATTTGAAAAGAATTAGGAGACTTCAAGGGATGATCGACAAAGAAAAATGTGGTGTGCTTCAGTATACTGAGGACAATGTGTGAGTAAAATAAGCCCCACTGTTGGCATCAGTAGCAACAATAATAACCTCCAGCACTGGTGTCATGCACACAATGATAACCCCCAGCAATAACCTCCAGTAAGGTTCAGGAACAGCAAAAACACCTATCCAGCAAACTATAACCCCTAGCATTAGTCTTTAGCAGTTTTACTTATCTTGTTGCTATAAAGCTCTGTCTATTTTGTGCTGCTGATGGAACTATAATCTGTCAGGCAGGCGATCAACCCCAACAGAGGGAGTGAACTTTAAGGCAGCACAATTTTGAGAAAAGAGCTAGGAATGTACAGGTTCTATGACAAAAATTTGTATTCTGTTCCTGTTGGTCAAACCCAACAATTCTATTTACATTGACTTAACCACTTGCCTACTGGGCACTTAAACCCCCCTCCTGCCCAGACCAATTTTCAGCTTTCAGCGCTGTCTCACTTTGAATGACAATTACTCAGTCATGCAAAACTGTACCCAAATGAATTTTTTGTCCTTTTTTTCCATACAAATAGAGCTTTCTTTTGGTTGTATTTGATCACCTCTGGGTTTTTTATTTTTTGCGCTATAAATGAAAAAAGACCGAAAATTTTGAAAAAAAAAAACGCATTTTTCTTTGTTTCTGTGATAAAATTTTGCAAATTAGTAATTTTTCTTCAAAAATTTTGGCCACAATTTATACTGCTACATATCCTTGGTAAAAATAACCCAAATTAGTGGATATTATTTAGTCTGTGTGAAAGTTATAGAGTCTACAAGTTATGGAGCAAATCATAAAAAATTGATCACATCTGATGCACTGACGGCCTATCTCATTTCTTGCGACCCGAACAAGTCAGGAAAGTACAAATACCCCCCAAATGACCCCTTTTTTGAAAGTAGACATTCCAAGGTATTTAGTAAGATGCATGGTGAGGTTTCTGATGTTGTCATTTTTTCCCACAATTCTTTGCAAAATGAAGAATTTTTTTTTGTTTTTTTCCCCCCACAAAATTGTCATTGTAATAGGTTATTTCTCTCACATGGCATGTATATACCACAAATAACGCCCCAAAATACATTCTGCTACTCCTCTTGAGTATTACGATACCACCTGTGGGGGACTTTTTCACAGCCTGGCCACATAGAGAGGCCCAACATGCAGGGAGCACCATCAGGTATTCTAGGAGCATAAAGGACACATCTAACTTGTTGACTACCTATTACACTTTTGAAGGCCCTGGAGCACCTTTCCTCCAATCAGCTGTCATACAGTATATGCCAAGAATCCACACCCAGTGCTGAACAGGAAGAGAAAAGCTCTAATACTATTTGCGCTTTCTAAAGAATATAGCAAGCCGAAGACAGCAGATACACATGCAAGACTTATATAGGGAGATTTGTTTAATCTCTGTGCATCATCTGAGGCTGTTCACTTCGCTGGGTATATGTGCGGGTTTACATCCACTTTAAAGTAAATGTGTCATAAACCAAGTTACATCTATCAAAAGTACTCCCCTGCTTGGCATGTTTTTTTTTTTTGGAGAAAAGGCTACTCCATTTTTGGTCACGATTGGTAAAATGATTTCTGCAAAAGGGGAAGTCAGCTGGAGAATTCCACCCCTTCCCTCAAGCAGAACGCACATTACTAAAGTCCTAGGTTTTGTTCAGGTAATCGGCACTGGAAGAAGCCAGTAGCTGCATTTCTCCACATTTCTAGCACAGTTTGAGACTAAAATTTCAATAGGAGTTCACCTAGTTACCCACCTCTAACTGCAGAGAATCTATCTTCTCCTCCTGACATGTGTCTCCCTCACATTCATATTGAACTATTTTTCCATCGGTCTTGCTAGCAACAAGGCGATGAACATAGTTGTCTAGAGAAGAGGAACATACAAAGCACTGCTGATTACTTACAGTTTATATGTAAAATACATGAATACAACTCAGGGACACAAATCAAACATTTTTGACAGGTAACATCCATGTTGTCATTATTGTCATCAGTAATTCAATCTATACACCAGAGACTCATTTGTTTTTGTTTAATGTACATTCCTGAAACAATGGCATAGGATATTTTCAAAGTTCAATTCCAGGCAAAATGTTTAATTTTAGTACAGTGGTCTGTTTCCCTATTGGATAGATGTCCCAACACTACATTCCAAACAGAGCTTTTTGGTAGAATAGATTTTTATTGAAGTTTATTACCAGAACAGTACATTGCTGAGAAACAAAATGACAAAATTAGGGTGAATGAGGTAAGGAGGGGGCTTAATAAGGGGACCTGAAAGGAACTGACAAATATTTCATGCCATCACACTCTATAAAAATCAACAAAAAATGAGAGTTGTGCTTTAACCACTTGACCTCCAGAAGATTTCCCCCCCTGGGGTGATACAATTATTGGGACTTTTTTCCCCCTAATGCAGGGATTAGATTAAAAGGTCAAAATGACCTGGCTTTAGAGCCACCTAAAAGCTGATCTCCACATTTAGGGCCAGTTCACACCATGGAAACACAGTCTGGATGCGTTCCAGATGCTTTTCTGCATGCACGCTTTTGACGCAGTCCAGTGCCTTTTTTCCCCCTCTATTTTTCTTAACTTTAAATAAGGACACGTGCGTTTCAATGCATTTTTGGTGTGTTTTACAGCGTTCAAGTACAGTCCAGTGCAGGAAAAATGCAGCATGTTCTACTTTTTTTTTTCTGGAACTGGAACGCACTTGAACTGCAAGCACTGGTGTGAACTATGCCATTGAAAACCATATAACCTACTTTCCATGCGTTTTTGATGCAGAAAAAAAACGCACTGGACTGCATGTGGTGTGAACTGGCCCTAAATGTCTCTTTAAATTGTTTATTTGGGCCAAGCCAGTCTAAACAAACCATTTACTGCACTGTAGCCTCAGCTACATACAGTATACAGTATACAGTGCTGTGTTCTGGTAGTGAGACAGGGACTTCCTGCCTAACTCCCAGGACAAAATTGAGTTGGGCTCTGCACTGCTCAGCCATTCATAGGAAGCTTTACATTGTGGCTGTCCCACTGTCAGAACACAATGCTGTATACTGTATGTGACTGAGGCTACATACAGTTCATACAGAGCAGCCAGCATGCACACCTGTTCATACAGTAAAGAGTTTGTTTGGGCTAGCTTGGCCAAAATTAACTATTTAAAAAGGGACATTAAATGTGGATATCAGCTTTAAAATATAAAAGCCTTAAAAAATTAGCATACACAAATTATTCAAAGTACTGAAAAGCTGAAAACTGAAAGTAGGAATAGATGTACTTACCCCCAGCATAATCCCAGACTCTGTGATTGGTAAGCTGCATTGCGTAAGTATGCTGCGTCTCCTCAAAATGTTTATAGGCATGTCTGCTAACATATCTACCACAGCCAATGTGACCACATATTAAACAAATCCAGAGGTTCTGCAAGACAGACAAAACAATTCTGAAATAGGAGAAGAGAATCCTTGACTCTGCCATTCATTTCCTTACAATAACGAACAGTTTTAACAATGTACAGCTGGAAAGGGGTGGTACTATTGTACTATTTTGTTATTTACAATAAAATATTTCAATATTTATTCTATTTTACAGTTATCAATGACAAAAAAAAAGTTGTAAAAATATTTGGAGAGGTCGGTCTTCTTATTTGAACACTCAAAATAAGGTGGCCCATGCATTGCCCCAAGGGTCACAAACTACAAGGTCAGCCCTGTGTCAACTGCATACCATATTTAAAATGGTCCCACAGATGATTCATTGCTTTATTCAAGCATCACCTGTCACAATCAGGTCACACGTGGCTTTCTTTAGTGTCGGTTCACACTGCCACGACTAGGGATCAGACTTGTCAGCCCTCAAGTCGCCCCAAGTCGTTTGACATTGGGAATTACATTATAGTTAATGAGAGCCGTCTTAATGTACACTACTGAAGTCACTCCGACTTCAGAAAAGGTTCCTGTACTACTTCAAGGTGACTTCTAGGCGACCTGTACCCATAGAATTCAATGGAAGTCGCCTCCAAGTCGGATCCTCATCTATAGTGAAGCGACTTTACAGGAAAAAGAAAAAATCATGAGGGGGAACGCCACGCCAACTTTTAAAGAAAAAAACGGCATGGGTTCCTCTCCAAGAGCATACCAGGCCCTTAGGTCTGGTATGGATTTTAAGGGGAACCCCCTATGCTGAAAAAAACGGCATGGGAATCCATACCAGACCCTTATGTGAGCACGCAGCCCGGGCGGTCAGGAAAGGGGGTGGGGACGAGCAAGCGCCCCCCCTCCTGAACCGTATCAGGCCGCATACCCTCAAGATGGGGGGGTAGGTGCTTTGGGGAAGGGGGGCGGCCCTGTGGCCACCCCACCCCAAAGCACCTTGTCCCCATGTTGATGAGGACAAGGGCCTCTTCCCGACAAACCTGGCCATTGGTTGTCAGGGTCTGCGGGTGGGGGGGGCTTATCAGAATACGGAAGCCCCCTTTAATAAGGGGGCCCCCAGATCCCAGCCCCCGACCCTATGTGAATGAGTATGGGGTACATCGTACCCCTACCCATTCACCTGAGGGAAAAAAAGTGTCAATAAAAAAAACAAACAAACACACTACATAGGTTTTTAAAGTAATTAGGCAGCTCCGGGGGTCTTCTTCCAACTTTGGGGTTCTCTTCCGACTTCTCCGCTCTCTCCGGCCTCTTCACCGCTCTCTTCTCCCACTCTCCGGCCTCTTCTCCCGGTGTCCGGCTCTTTTCCCGCTCTCCGGTTCTTCTGCCGGGCTCCTCCGCTATCTTCTGCTCTTTTGCCGCTCTCTTGCTAGCTAGGGTCTGGTATGGAGTTTGGGAGGGACCCCCACTCCATTTTTTCGGCATAGGGGGTTCCCCTTAACATCCATACCAGACCCAAGAGCCTGGTATGTTCTTGGAGGGGAATTCTCTCTCACACTCGCTGCAATAGGGAAATGTGTCTTTCCTATTGCAACGAGCGCGAGATGTACAGTACCCTGTCGCCGAGAACATTCAGGCAGGTACTGTATGTCACAAGAGCCGATTAGCTCTGATTAACTGGATCAAAGTCGCCTGTCCTGTGGGCGACTTGAAGTTGTATTGTAAGTCGCGCAAAGTCGCCTTGCTAAGTCGCACTGTAAGTCGTGTTGCCCCGGTGTGAACCGACCCTTAGAGAGATTGGGAGAGGCACTTGTTATCAAACAAAAAGAATTTCTAACTTGCCAAAAATCGGTGTGGCAGATGCTGCTTGTTTTGTTTTTAAAGATGTAAAGGTGGCTTGGCAGCGGATGTAGTCAGTCGCACGTCTTGTGAGCTCCGCCGAAAATCCGCTTAGAAATCCTGCAAATCTTTGCTGACCGACCGAACCTGGCACCAGATTACCCCCCGGTACACCAGCTACGATCGCCCGCTCACAGCGATACATCAGCATGGCTACAAAACAACCTAGACGCGGCTCCACGGCCCGCTCCGCTCCGGACCACGAGGCCCAAGATGGCGGCGCGGCATTAAAGTCGGCTGCAGCGAAACACAGGGAGGCCGTGCAGAAGCTTTTCCCCCAGTCTGACATATGGGACTCACCAGAAACGAACGGCAATGGAGCGGAGAGTCGAAGCGGCTCGCAATCGGAGGCAGATGACACTGTTCCCCTGGAAGATCCGCACACTGCTCTGCTGCCCTGGGATACTGTGAGTAATTTACCTATGCCCCAAAGATCACACAAGGCCCAAACCACGAGCTCGCCTGAACAGGAACCCACACTGAGGGATATCTTTTCCGCTGTCACCTAATGTAATCTCTCTATTACTGCACTTGCATCAGAGGTTAAAGGGATGAAGGCAGAGATGTCTTTCCTGCGTCAGGATATGCAGAAATTAAGGGATCGGACCTCTGCTATTGAGGGACGTATTAGCACCATAGAGGATGACTGGGCCCCCATGCAAAGAGACACACATGCTCAACAAATAATGGTGGCTAAACATGCTGCGAAACTCGATGATTTAGAAAACAGGCTTCGCAGAAATAACGTCAGAGCTGTTGGCATCCCTGAAAAAATGGAGGGCAGGAATCCGGTCGATTTTATTGAAAAATGGCTGGGAAAGACTCATTCTCCCCCATGTTTGCAGTGGAGCGGGCGCATCGGGTTCCGTCTAGGCCCTTGCCCCCAGGCAATCCCCCTAGAGCATTTCTTTTTAAAATGCTCCATTAGAGACAGAGACATAATTCTATCAAAAGCCCGTACCTTGGGAGATGCCCTGGTGATTGAAAATTCCAAAATATCACTTTTTCTAGACTTCTCAGCTGATGTACAAAAGCAGAGGGCCCAGTTCAATGATTTTAAAAAGAGACTCCGTTCTCTGGAATTACAATATTCTATGCTCTATCCGGCTCGTCTTCGTGTAGTAGCCAGGGATGAGGTACATTTTTTTGAGAGGCCTGCGATGGTGGTGTAGTGGCTGGACAGAGAGGAAAAATCCTTACGAGAAGATTTGGGCAGACGGCGCAGAAATACCTGAAGATCGTTTTTCCCCTTACCCTGAAAGAAATTTTCTTTTACTTAAGCAATAATGGTGCAACTATTATCCGCTCATAATAGTTCTGGTCACAAGATGGCAATATTCTTTCCAAGGCGGAGGATACTGCACGAACAGTTTGTCAATGGTATCTACGTTTATGCAAGTAAAACAAGGCCTGTTGCCTTTTGGCTCTTCAAAGCCGGCTACTGAATTTAGCCCCCCAGTTGCGGGTCCTTCGTGGACACTACAGTTTCTGTTTTTTTCCGTTGCTTTCTTTTGTTTTTTGTTCCCAGGGACTCAGTTAATTCATTGGTCCTGGTACTGCCTAATCTACTCTCATCTGGTTCAAAGAATGTACACCAAAGACTGCCTAATTCTTACGGTCTTGCTAGACATTATAATGGTGGCTCTCTGGAGCATTCTCTATATGCCTTTTACAGCTTAACCTCATTTATTTATGCTTTAATGTTTTATGGCTAAACAGATAGTGCTTACTAGTTGGAATGTTAGAGGTCTGGGAGACAGAGTGAAACGCCTAGCTGTACTCCATATGCTTCAATGCATGGGATCTTCGGTAGTGTGTCTTCAGGAGACGCATATGTTACCTGCTCAGGAATCCCCATTTTCTACCAAATTATTTAGCGTTCAGTTCCACTCTGTCTTCTCTTCCTATGCCAGGGGTGTCAGCATTCTGATAGTGTATGAGTAAACCTGATATTTTTACCTATCGGTTGTTGACCCTTATGGTCGTTATGTTTTTTTAATGTGCTCACTAGATGGGTTACAATGCATTATCGGAAATATATATATATATATATATATATATATATATATATATATATATATATATATATATATATATATATATATATATATATATATATACCACCCCCTTTTTCGATAGAGGTCGTCAAGACGTTAGCCTCCTTCCTCTCACAACACCCAGGGATACCAGCACTTCTTGTTTGAGATTTTAACAATTATTTGGACGCCGAGCTAGATAAGATGACCACAAAAATCCCTTCGGGTGGGATGAGATGGGGACAGACTTCCTTTGCTCGCCTCATTGCGGAACTGGGATTGAGGGATGTATGGAGAATGAGTCACACGCAAGTAAAATGTTACTCATGTTTTTCTGCTACACACAAGGGCCTCTCCAGGATTGATCTCGGTCTCGGTAATGATTTGATGCTATCATTAGTAACTTCCACAAACTATGAAGCAAGAACTGTCTCTGATCATTCTCCCCTATGTATAGAGATTCTTACATCGGGTGTCTTAAAGAGGAATTACTGGAAACTTAACCCGTTTTGGTTGTCATTGTTTCCTACACCTGACCCCATTTTTGATAACTTAGAATTTTTTATTCGGTTTAATAAACCTTCATCTCACCCTGGCATTTTTTGGGACACATTAAAAGCTTTTTTGAGAGGTCAATTTATTAAACTCTATTAATACCATTAAGACCGAGACCAAGAACTGGGAGCAAACTGTTTTGAAAGAGGTTAAGAGGGCTGAGTCTGCTTTTATCAAATCCCCCTCAGAGAGCACTGAGAAATCTTTTCTTGAGGCTCAACACATGGCCAACCATCTAATGTTAACTACTGCGGAAAAGAAAAGGTTCTTTCTTCAACAAAAATATTTTGAAGAGGGAGAAACCACAGGGCATATGCTTGCCATGATGATACGCTCACAAAAAGGCTCATCTCACATAGAAGCAATCACTGGCTCATCAGGCACTTTGGTTTCTTCCCATGCAGAGATATTGTCCACGTTTAGAGATTTCTATGCTGATGTGTACTCCTCTAAGGTCAATCCCACCCTGACAGAAATTAACTCTTTTCTAGATCAATGCCAATTACCGCAGCTCCCGACTCAGGATGTAGTACAGTTGAACGCTCCCCTTAGGGCTGAGGAGCTCTTGGAGGCGTTGGCGCTCTCCTCTCCTGGTAAGTCTCCGGGTTCGGATGGCTTGCCGGCGGAGGTATATAAGCGCTACTCTGAAACTCTATTATTACACTTAAAGGAAGTATTTGAGGATGCCAAAAAAAATAGGAAGTTTACCTCAATCCATGAATGAAGCTATTATTGTCCTTCTTCTTAAACCTGGTAAAGAGGCCCATCTACCAGACTCTTATAGGCCCATATCGTTGTTAAAAACAGATGTAAAACTGTTGGCAAGGGTATTGGCCACAAGACTAGCTAAAGTCATCCACAAAGTGGTCCATAAGTACCGATCCGGGTTTATTCCATCGAGATCCACAGCCCTTAACATAAGAAGACTTTTTCTCAACCTCCAGATCCCTGTTGACAATCCTGGCAGAAGAGCAATACTATCATTAGATGCTGCCAAGGCTTTCGACAGCGTTGAATGGCCATACTTATGGGAAACTTTGAGGCGTTTTGGCTTAGGAGACAAATTTTATTCAATGGGTTAAACTGCTGTATTCAGCCCCTGCGGCTAGAATCCGCGTAAATGGTGATCTTTCAGATTCGTTTCCCCTTTTTAGGGGTACGAGACAGGGGTGTCCACTTTCACCCCTGCTATTTGCACTGGCCCTTGAGCCACTGGCAGAGGTGGTAAGATCCTCACAGTCTATTGTGGGTTTTATCAGAGGACCAGTATCTGATAAGATCTCCCTTTATGCGGACGATACTTTACTTTACCTGGGGGATGTGGAGGCCTCACTTACGAATGTGATGCAGATAATACCGCACTTTGGTTCATTGTCGGGATTCTCCATTAACTGGAGTAAATCCGTCATTCTTCCGGTGGATGAGCCAATGGTTACTTTGCCGGACAGTGCAAGGCCGCTTAAAGTGGTCTCCTCATTTAAATATCTAGGAATACAAGTGTCGGTCAACCCAAAAAAATACTTAGAAGATAATTTACTACCCCTTTTTAAAAGACTTCAAATGACATGCAATACTTGGTGTAAACTCCCCTTATCAGTAATCGGTAGAATAAATTTAATCGAAATGGTTTGGGGACCTCAACTTTTGTACATTATGCACAATTCTCCACAATGGATACCCCGTAGGTGGTTTAATCGTATTGATCCCTAATTTGGAGGAAAAAAGTTGCTAGAATAAGTCTTTCCACCTTGCAGTATGGTAAAGATCGGGGAGGAGCTGCGGTTCCCAACCCTAAACTATATTTTTATGCCTCTCAATTACAACACTTGAGTGGTCTTGGGTTGCTAAGGGATTTTGACTCGGTTGAAAGCATGCTGCGAACTGGAACACTAAATACATCAGTGCTGGCGAATTTGGAGGCAGGATTGTTACACCTGCCACAAACGGCCCCCACCATAGTTCTTCTCAAAAAATTATGGTCCACGGTTAAATCCAAATTAAAAATTCTGGGCTTTTTAGCAGAAACCCCTCTGTGGAACAATCCGAATTTAGCAGAAGTCTATAAACTAGAGGGATTCCAATTGTGGAGGAACGCCGGAATTCATAATATTTCTCAATTATTTCACCAAAACATTTTAAAATCTCTCATGGAGTTGCAATCGGAATTTGGGCTTCCTAGACATCAATTTTACCGATACCTTCAGTTGCGCCATGCCCTCCAGATTCAAGGACGATCAGCTGTTCTTTCACTTGTTACTCATCCCCTAATAAATTACATTTTCTTTGGTCAGGAAAAAAAGGGCCTAATATCTTACATTTACTCACATTTGCTTTCAGCTATACAAGACACTACAACTTTACCATGTAGACGTAGATGGATAGAGGACCTGGGGGAGGTGAGTGAAGACACATGGGACATATGCCTTCAGACAGGGCCATTAACTTCTGTATCACAAACGCATAGGCTTTCACATTTATTCTTGCTACATAGAGCTTATCGTACACCAATACAATTACATAGATGGGGTAGCAGAGATTCTTCCTTGTGTCCTAAACATTGTGGAGAAGAGGGGTAAGTGATTCATTTGATGTGGCGCTGCCCCAAATTACATCGTTACTGGGGCGATGTTACCGAGTTAATTTCATCAGTATTCCAAATTAGGGTCCCCCTGATATGCATTTTAGGAGCGATCGATGAAGAAATATATCCCCCTCCCAGTAATATAGCAATAATCAGATTATTATATCTGGCTCGTAAGCTGGTGGCCAGATTCTGGCCATCAGTAAATGTTCCAACCAAAAAACAATGGACAGAACAGGTAAATTATATCCTTATCAGAGAATATCTAACATATCAGCATAGAAATGCATCTCGGAAATTTAATTCCATATGGCAGCCCTGGTTGGACTCCCCGGGATTGGCACCCCCACAACTAATTATGCACAGGATATTTCAAGTTTAAGAGAGTACTGCTTGTCTGACAGGTGTAATAATTGGTGCATTCATATTTTGTTTCCATGAGATTGTACCTATTTGTGCAGACCAGGAACAAGGTTTACGGTTAGATGACCAGTTGGTCGTCTGGTAGCTGTGTTGGGTTGGAGAATTGTTACTCTCTTACACAACACGGTTTGTTGTTATATAAATGTAAAATCTATTTGATGCCACTGCTGTAACATGCTTTATTTACTTTAAATAAACATAGTCGAGAGGACATTTATTGTTCTGAGATTACAATTTATACAATGTAATTTTTAATGCTTGGATGTATGTTATGTAATTTGTCTTTTGTGGCTCAATAAAAGAATTTTCTGATTTAAAAAAAAAAAAAGAAGATATAAACCATAACTAGGCAACATTTAGTTTAAAATAAAACAAAAACATATCAAAACACTTGCCCCGTTGTTCCCCCCACCCTTTCCACTTTTGTAGTCTAATTTGTAATCTGCACTGGAAGCGCATTTGATAGGTTAAGAATGGAGGAGAGCAATTAGAAGACAGGAAAATAGGTCCAGAGCCTTGTCACTCCAAAACAGAAAATCCTGAACAAGGACTTTCATTGCAGGATTACCAGGTTTTATTTTAACTAAACTCGTAGATTAACAAAATTGGAAATTATTTTTGAAATTACAGAAACACGTTAAAACAGAAGTATTGGATTTCAAAATAACAAAACATACCTAGGTGGATGCAGCATCAGTGTGATGTCACCTGTAAACCCGAGAACTGAGCCAAAAGAAAGAAATCACTGGCTCCCTGCTCAGTGGCGCTCACTGGGGCACTGGACTGTGGAGGTGGCGAGATCTGCTGGATCAAGCACTCAGTGGTGCGCTGGGAGACTGAGCCGGGTGCTGGTCAGGCATCTGGGTGTATCCAGACAATAAAGAAGGGATCCCTCCAGAGTTTGGACTGGACGAGTGACGTCAGCCAACAGTGGACTTTAGACCACCATCAGCTGAATACAGGTAACAAGAGTGCAGAACTAAGTGCACTCCTGTGACCCACAGAAGTAGGGTCAAAAGAGTTTTGGGCCTACTTTTCCTTTAAAACATGTTTAAGATCTGTCTAAACAATGTGTGTGCTCCATTATTTCACAGTATAGGGCAGGTCCTGGCTGTTCAGCCTTCTTAGTGAGACATCTCTGCCCCTCTATGGCCAGTTGGTCATTTTCAAGCATTTCTTGTCATACAGCTTAGAGAAAGACAGTTTGAAAAATCTGTCAGGAAGCAAAACAAGGGCTTCAAAAGCCTGTAATGAAATTATTCACCCCAAACTAATGGACACCATACTAACTCCAGGGCAGGTCAACACATTCAGCTTCACAAGCAAATTAATTGTGCTGGAAATAAAATGCAGTTCGACAACTGGAGAGTGGTAGTTTCCAGCAAACATTAATAAGACAGTTTTCTTTGTGACAGATTGCAGTTAAGAGTAAGATAAAGTCTATACATTATCAGCAAATTCCTAAAATATATTGCGACTGTGCTAAAAACAGAACACCCACCTATCTTTAATGTGAGTCACATGAAAGCCTAATATATTAGCAGGCTTTTTACACTGCTTTGCTTGGAGCTGTAGCCTCCTGTCATATGGCTCTGTGCAGACTCCATCTAATGTTGCAATGCTGATGTTTCATCCAGTGAACACTGTGATCTTTAAGCCAGCTATAGACAGATCGAATTTCAGGCGGTTCAGCAGGAACCTGACAAATTTCGATCCATCTATGGCGAGGTTGGTTGTACTGAAGTCGCTCTATTGATCGACTTCAGTACAATCTGCTTGACGTCTTTTTATTTATTTTTTGGGGGGGGTTCTTTAGTACAATTTTAGCTATAGCTAGCAGCAGTGATCATTGTATTCTGGACGGCAGACAAACCTCCCCCTGTCAGAAAATAGGGCAGCAGCAGGGATTCCCCCATCCACATTTACTTTGTGGATGGGGGAATCTAGTGCTTTTCTTTCCCTTAACCTTTATGGCCAGCCTTCTTTTAGGCTGAACTCGCACATACCGCGAAGACAAGCATTTACTGCATTGTAAAATGCCTGCCACCGCAAGGACACACAAAAAAAAAAACAAAAAAACAATAGTTTTCTGTGTGTCCAATTCACACTGCAACACAGTACAGATCTGTGCTGAAATGCAGGGATGCTGCATTTTATCGCAGCACACTGTACAGAAGCACAGACTATGGAATGAAGTTTATTTTTGTACACTTCAAATAAAGTTTGTACAAAAAAAAAAAAAGGGAGAGAGCCGTGTGTGTGATGTGTGCTGAATCGTGTACCACATCAGCCCCTATGGCAGAAAAGAATGGTCAGCTGCCTGAGAGGTAAAGCTCCAGTGGCTGTCCGTTCCGGTGTGAAACAGCCCTTACAGAAAATGAGTCTCCATTATCTTTTTGGATAAAAATGTGAGCTTCATATCGAAGACCTCCTTTTAAAAATGTCAATCGCTTGGCTTTGGCTGTTATGCTGTCCCTCTGGCTTTCTAAATCTGAATGAGGAAGTAAATAAGGAAAGTTAAAGTATTTCAAAAGTCTTTATATAATGCATGTACTGAATGATTTGAAAAACAATAAAAGCAAATGATTCAGCATTGCAGCATCGCAACCAGGGTTTCAGAGAACAAGCAACAGTATCAGACGAGCTATCACGCGATAGGTTTCTTTTAACCTTTTCATGACCAGAGGTCACTGATGCTTAGATGACCAGGCCAAATGAAGGCAGTAAAAGCCAATTTGAGAATACTGTAACTCCAGAAATAATCTGCATACCTAAATCATTTTAAATATTTATGTATATACTGTATTTGGGACACTCTTAATAAAAACCCAGCATCTGTTTTTTCCTATACACAAATGTGCAAAAATACAAAAACATATTTTCGATTTTCAATTTTTCATTATTATTTTTAATACTTTACAATAAAGTATAAAACTGAAGACAACGCAGTTACCACTGCAGGTTGAAGGTGTCAGTATTCATCTCCAGGCCTTCATTTTCTCTAACAAAGCCTCCATAGCATGCTCCCTTTAACCGGATCAATTCTGAGCGGTCAGAAAGAGCTTGGCTTGAGAGACAACACTTTGCACATCTGCTGACTTTAAAACCCAGCTGTCACTGACAGTTTGGGTCTCCATTGGTGATCAGGAACCAGAGAATCATGAGATCACTAGGCCAGCCATAACATAATGATCACATTTAGGGTGGTGGCTTTAAAAAAGAAAAAAAAAAAAAAGGAAAAGCCTTTATAAATGTAATGTAATTCTTTTAAAATATTAAGTTTTTTTGTACATATAGTTTACAATTCTACATGTTCATGATGGCAGCTATATTTGGCACAGAGATACAGGGGATTAAGAGTTAAATTTGCTCTTTTATTCACAATGCAAACATCAGTTCCAAAGCAGAACAACTCGCTCAGTGTGTTTTATGCAAAAGACACAGGAAAATATCAAATCCACATGTCTCCAGTGCAGAGTCACAAAATGTCAACTTACTTCCTGTACACCACACTCAAAGCATTTGTTTTCCTCCACTGGTTCTGGGGTTTGGCAGTATCTACACACCGGACATCTGTAACAAAGAGATGTTTTTTTGTTTTTTTTTTACATACAAATCTGGAACATGTTGCAATTTAATTATTGTAAGCTGGAACAAAGGATGACTTGGTGAAATCCATCAGGAACACTGATTTCAATTGTTTTATTACACACATTTGTAGTTTGCATAAATGGTATATAACCTTTCATTAAAGTGTTGTATTAGCCAAGTATGTATAGAGCTTGCTCTCAGGCTGCATTGGCTTTTTTCATAGCAGTCAGATTGCTATCCAAAGTCCGAGATAATTTTTGCCTATCCTCTCCTATATAAATATTATTTAAATTAGCGCATTATTATAGGCCTAATATGTTAATGTAATCTTATGTGGGTAAACAAAAAGCTTCTCTAATCATAAAAAATAGGATTTTTATAACAGCTTACCTGTAAAATCCTTTTCTTGGAGTACATCACAGGACACAGAGCACCATAGTAATAAACTATATGGGTTATAGGCCACCTTTAGGTGAATGGACACTGGTATAAGCAAAAAGGAAACAGGAAGTGCCCCTCCCTATATAACCCCTCCCATACTGGGAGTATCTCAGTTTTTGTAGCAAAGCAATATATACACATATCCCAATAAGAGCGGAGGGACCTCTGTGTCCCGTGATGTGCTCCAAGAAAAGGATTTTACAGGTAAGCGGTTATAAAAATAGCATTTTCTTCATCGTACATCACGGGACACAGAGCACCATAGTAATAACTATATGCGATGTCCCAAAGCAATACCACCTGAGGGGGGGGGGGGGGGAGACTCAAAGCAAATAGCCACCGCCAGGCGTGAGGACCTATACTGCTGCCTGCAGCACACTGCGCCCGAAGGCGGTGTCCTCCTACCATCTTACATCCATTTGATAGAATCTTGTGAATGTATGTGTACCGACGACCAAGTAGCAGCCTTGCAAACCTGAGCTACAGAGGCTTGGCGATGCACTGCCCATGAAGCACTGACTGCCTTTGTAGAGTGCACTTTAATCTTAAAAGGGAGGAAACCTTCTTTTCAGGCCATAAGCCTGACTAATCACCTGACGAATCCAGTTAGCAACAGTAGATTTCAATGCTGCCTGACCCTTTCTAGGGCTTTCCGGCAACACAAACAAAACATCAGTTTTCCACATCTGAGCAGTCGTTTTCAGGTAGGCTTTAATTGCTCTCACTACATCGAGAGAATGTAATAATTTTTCTTCTGCAGAACGAGTTTCTGGGAAAAAGGAAGGTAAGGAAACATCAGACACTACCTTTGGCAAAAAGGTTGGGTGCAGATGCAGCACAACCTTATCCTTGTGAATGATTAAGTATGGCTCTTTACAGGAGAAAGCAGCCAATTCAGATACTCTTCTTGCAGAGGTTATCACAACTAGGAATACCAATTTCCTTGTCTGAAGGATCAAAGGAATATTCCGTATAGGTTCAAAGGGTTGTCTTTGCAACACCGACAAAACCAGATTCCAATCCCATGAGCACAAGGGTATTCTAACTGGCGGAGTTATCCGAGTTACCCCTTAGATGAATGCCCGGACTAAAGAGTGTGAAGCAAGCAGCCTTTGGAAAAACACTGCCAAGGCCGAAATCTGACCCTTGATTGTACTCAAGGCCAGCTTCATTTCTACTCCTAATTGTAGAAAGGCCAGAATTCTTCCTATGACATACTTACGAGGACACTAATCCTTGGTTTCACATGTGACGTAGGCCTTCCAGACCCTGTAATAAATGGTTCTGGAGGCCGGCTTTCTGGCATTAATCAGGGTTGTTTCTACCGAACCTGAAAGAGCCTGATTTTTTAGAATGTGGGCTTCAATAGCCACACTGTTAAATTTAGCGTTTGTAAGGCAGTAAGGAATACCGGTCCCTGTGACAGCAGGTCCGGACGAGTTGGAAGAGTCGAAGACTCCCCTACTGCCATTCTCACAATCCCTGCATACCAGGGTCTTCTGGGCCATGTCGGGGCCACTAGGTTTACCAGCTTCCTTCTTCCCTGATCCTGGGAAGCAGCCGTGGAAGCAGCTGAACTGGAGGGAATGTATAAATCAGTGAAAACTGAATTCACGGGATCACTAACGCATCTACTCCGAGTGCAAGTGGATCCCTTGTTCTCGCCACAAACTTGTCCCAAATTCTTGCTGAACCTGGACGCCAATAGATCTACTTCCGGCATACCCCATCTTTGGCATATGGCCAAAAAGAGATCGGGATGTAGAGACCATTCTCCCGGCAACAACTGTTGACAGACCAGAAAATCTACCTGACAATTTTCCACTCCTGGAATGTAAACTGCAGATAGGCAAGGAACAGGTTTCTCTGCCCAAGACAGAATATGGTCCACCTCCCTTTGGGCAGCGTGACTTCTGGTGCCCCCTTGGTGATTGATGTAGGCCACTGCTGTGGCATTGTCGGATTGTATACTGACTGGAGCATTCCGCAACCTGGATGTCCAGGCTATTAGAGCCAGACGTACTGCCCAAATCTCTAGGATATTGATAGGCAAGGTCTTCTCGGACTCTGACCACTTCCCTTGAACCGTGGTCTCTTCTAGAACTGCTCCCCAGCCCCATAGGCTGGCATCCGTTGTTACTACTTTCCAGGAAACTGGAATGAGGGATTTCCCCTTCTGTAAATTCCTGGTTATCAACCACCAGTTGAGACTCTGGCGTACCTTTGGAGCCAGATTCATTGGATAAACCAAGGCTTGGATCCGTTTGCTCCAAACAGACAGAATGATTTGTTGCAACAGTCTTGAATGAAACTGGGCATAGGGAACCGCTTTGAAGGAAACTACCATCTTCCCTAGTAGTCTCATGCAAAGGCGAATGGAAGGACCCTTCTTTGCCTTGACCACCTGGACCAGCTTTCTTAGAGCGTTGACCTTTGCCTGAGGCAAGAACACCCTTTCCTGGGTTGTGTCTATGACCAGGCCCAAATAGTGCAGCCTTCTTACCGGCTTGTGAGGATGATTTCTTTAGATTGACAATCCAACCTAGGTGTCTCAGATTACTGACTGTTCTGGACACCCCTTGATTTAACCCTGCTATTGACTGATCTACCAGTAGCAGGTCGTCTAGGTATGCTATTACTGCCACGCTCCCCGACTGCTATTACAGTTGGGGAGCGTGGCTAACACGAAAGGCAAGGTCACGAACTAAAAGTGGCGCAGCTCTACTGCAAACCGCAGAAACTTCTGGTGAGTGGGAGATATTAGCACATGTAGATACGCAGCCTTGATATCTATGGATGCTAGAGCCTCTCCTCCCCATAGGGTGGAAATAACTGACCGAATCGACTCCATTCGAAAGGAGCAGATGTTTAGGAAGCGATTCCGATTTCTGAGATCTAGAATGGATGACATCTCCATTTGGTACCATAAAGAGATTTGAATAAAACCCCATGTCCCTCTCTTTTGTGGGATATTCCCGGTATGGGAGGGGTTATATAGGGAGGGGCACTTCCGGTTTCCTTTTTGGTTATACCATTGTCCATTCACCTAAAGGCGGCCTATAACCCATATAGTTATTACTATGGTGCTGTGTCCCGTGATGTATGATAAAGAAAAACGTACATTAGAAGGGTGGGGAATTTTTTAATTAATTATGAAGGTTTTAAATATTTTGGAATACGTTACCAAGACCCCACTTTCAGTCCTATCCAATCGCTACATGTTATCCTCCAAAGTCTGACCCTTGCATATGGTTGCAGTAAGGAGGTATTGCTTTAGCAAGGCTTGGCCCTCCTTACAGTCCTGCTTTGATTAGGGGTGACAATTAACCAGTGGCACACACTGCCCCTACAACTCATGCGTTTCCATACTGCACACATTACTTCATGCAGACAAAAAGACAGTTCTGCACCAAGTCTCTGCAATGAAGTGCCAGCAAAAGGGCAACAAGTTAAAATGCTTCTACCACCTACTCATTAAGGGCTTTTGTGGACGTGCAAATACAGCTTTGCTTTCATGTATATTCTGTTTTTATTAAGGCTTCCTGCACACCAGTGGACTGACTCGTAATCTTCCTGGCATTTTTGGGCCCATGGGAGGCACTTTTGCAACATGTTCAATTCCTACATTTAGGGTATATGTCCCAGACAGCATACAACCCTAAAATGAGAATACTGCCACATGCTGTGTATTTCAGCCTGTTACAGATTACAGGCTGCTGGTAGCAGGGCTGGACGCTGTACCTGTGCTAAGCACCCAAATATGCTGGAATGTCCACAACCTATACAGCCCGTGTACACGTAGCCATAAGATGAAACCTACTTTTCCTCCTTTTACATAGTAGGTGAGGTTGAAAAAAGACAAAAGTCCATCAAGTCCAATCTATGTGTGATTATATGTCAGTATTACCTTGTATATCCCTGTATTTTGTGGTCGTTCAGGTGCTTATCTAATAGTTTCTTGAAACTATCGATGCTCCCCGCTGAGACCACCGCATGTGGAAGGGATTTCCACATTCTTGCCACTCTTACAGTAAAGAACCCTCTACGTAGTTTAAGGTTAAACCTCTTTTCTTCTAATTTTAATGAGTGGCCACGAGTCTGGTTAAACTCCCTTCCACGAAAAAGTTTTATCCCTATTGTGGGGTCACCAGTACGGTATTTATAATTGAAATCATATCCCCTCTCAAGCGTCTCTTCTCCAGAGAGAAAAAGTTCAGTGCTCGCAACCTTTCTTCATAACTAATATCCTCCAGACCGTTTATTAGCTTTGTTGCCCTTCTTTGTACTCGCTCCATTTCCAGTACATCCTTCCTGAGGATTGGTGCCCAGAACTGGACAGCATACTCTAGGTGCGGCCGGACCAGAGTCTTGTAGAGCGGGAGAATTATTGTTTTATCTCTGGAATTAATCCCCTTTTTAATGCATGCCAATATTCTGTTTGCTTTGTTAGCAGCAGTTTGGCATTGCATGCCATTGCTGAGCCTATCATCTACTAGGACCCCCAGGTCCTTTTCCATCCTAGATTCCCCTAGGAGGTTCTCCCCCCAGTGTATAGACTGCATTCATATTTTTGCCACCCAAAAGCATTATCTTACATTTTTCTACATTAAACCATTTGCCATGTAGTTGACCACCCAAATAATTTGTTCAGATCTTTTTGCAAGGTTTCCACATCCTGCAGAGAAGTTATTGCACTGCTTAGCTTAGTATTGTCCGCAAATAGAGATTGAACTATTTACCCCATCCTCCAGGTTGTTTATGAACAAATTAAACAGGACTGGTCACAGCACAGAACCCTGGGGGACTCCACTACCCACCCCTGACCATTCTGAGTACTCCCCATTTATCACCACCCTCTTAACTCGCCCTTGAAGCCAGTTTTCAATCCATGTACTCACCCTATGGTCCGTGCCAACGGACCTTATATTGTACAGTAAACGTTTATGGGGGACTGTGTCAAATGCTTATGCAAAATCCGGATACACCGCGTCTACGGACCTTCCTTTATCTAGATGGCAACTCACCTCCTCATAGAAGGTTAATAGATTGGTTTGGCAAGAACGATTCTTCATGAATCCATGCCGATTACTGCTAATCATACTGTTCTCTTTACTAAAATCTTGTATATAGTCCCTTATCATCCCCTCCAAGAGTTTACATACTGATGTTAGGCTAACTGGTCTGTAATTCCCAGGGATGTATTTTGGGCCCTTTTTAAATATTGGTGCTACATTGGCTTTTCTCCAATCAGCTGGTACCATTCCAGTCAGTAGACTGTCAGTAAAAATTAGGAACAATGGTCTGGCATATACTTGACTGAGTTCCCCAAGTACTCTCGGGTGCAAGCCATCTGGTCCCGGTGATTTATTAATGTTAAGTTTCCCAAGTCTAATTTTAATTCTGTCCTCTGTTAACCATGGAGGTGCTTCCTGTGATGTGTCAGGAGGATAAACACTGCAGTTTTGGTTACTGAAGCCCCCCCCCCCCCCAATTCCCTCGTGAAGACTGAGGAGAATAATAAATTCAATACCTTCGCCATCTCCCCATCCTTTGTAACCAGTTGTCCTTCCTCATTCTTTATGGGGCCAATATGGTCTGTCCTTTTTTTTACTGTTTACATACTTAAATTTTTTGGGATTTTTTTGCTCTCCTCCGCTATGTGTCTTTCATGTTCTATCTTAGCTGTCCTTATTGCACCCTTACATTTCTTGTTACATTCTTTATAAAGTCTGAGTGCTGAGGATGATCCCTCAATCTTGTATTTTTTGAAGGCCTTCTCCTTTGCTTATATATGCATTTTTACGCTGGAGTTAAGCCATCCAGGACTTTTGTTCGCTCTTTTAAATTTATTATCCAATGGGATGCATTGGCTAATGCCCTTTTTTAATATGCTCTTAAAGGAAACCCATCTCTCCTCCGTGTTCTTTGTTCCTAAGATTTTATCCCAATTCATGCCTTCTAGCAAGTGTCGTCGTTTAGAGAAGTTGGCTCTTTTGAAATTCAGTGTCTTTGTTTTCCCCTTATGTTTCCTATTTGTGTGATTTATACTGAAGCCAAATGACCGGTGATCGCCGTTACCTAAATTGCCCCGTATATCCACATCTGTGATCATGTCTGTATTGGCGCGTCTACCATCTGACCCATAAAATTGTCCTGCAAGACATTTAGGAACTGGCGAGCCTGAGATGAAGGCTTGGTTCCCTCCACCCAGTCTATGTCTGGATAATTAAAATCCCCCATTATGATAACACTTCCCATCCTTGCTGCTAATCCAATTTGTGATAGGAGATCTGTCTCCCATTCCTCATTCAGCTTAGGGGGCCTGTAACATACTCCCAGTATTATTTTTCCTTTAGCTTCATCCCTTTGGAGCTCTACCCATAAGGATTCCACCTCCTCCCTAGCTCCGTTAGTGATGTCATCTCACACATTCACTTGTACATTATACTTGATATATAGGCATACCCCTACCCCTTTTTACCCTCTCTATCCTTGCGATAAAGGGCATACCCTTGAATGGTTGCCAGCCAATCATGAGAGCTGTTGAACCAGGTTTCTGAAATTCCCACAAAATCCAAATCCTCCTCGTACAACAGTATCTCTAGTTCACCTATCTTGCCTGCCAGGCTCCTGGCATTGGTGAACATGCCACAGAGTTTAGACCGGTCGCATGTTATCCTCTTATTGGGTGTTCCTAAGCCGCTTCAAGCTGCTTTTGCATCAACTTGTATGGTGACAGAAAGTTCTAACGCAAACAAAAGTCTATGTACAAAGGCCCTAAAGCTTCTTTGGAATATGTGGTTGGACTTCATGTGTGGCCTCACATTTTGTTGCGAGAAACTAAATATGCACTTCAATAATAAATGTGTAGTGTGCAGATCTTTTTAAAGGATAAGTTTACATTTAATGACATGTTACATGTGAAACATGTAAGATGTTACTAAAGCACCTACCTGCACCCCAAACTGATCCCCTATTGTGACTGGGGGCAGGGGATCCTCTCCCAGCACCCTCGGTCACAATTCAAAAAACAGCACGGCCATGCAGCCGCATTATTCATTCACAGAATTAACAAACTAAAAGTACTGACTGCGGCAGAGGGCTTGTAGTTCTCAACGAACTGCAAGGGCGCTCGTGAGACTTCCTGGAATTCAGTAACTGCCTGTCTCTACAAGAGTATGGGCAGACAGCTGTACTGACAGTATGGAGGAGCCTGACACTTCACCCACAATCTGATTGCAGGTGCAATGCTCTGCAGGCTACTAAGAAAAACAAATGAATGTACATTTTGTTACCTGCAAAAAATGTGCATTTATAATTTTTTTTCTAAACGTGAACTCATCTTTCTGTCAACATGGAGGCTACCACTGCAGAGCACTGAAGTATGTAGATCAGGACTTTTGACTTCCCTGTAACTTTCCTGATTTGTATGTCAATTGGTCAGTGACTTAAAAAGGTGATAAAGCTAGAGGGTCAGAATTTACATCCCACACATTTTTATGACAGGTTTACTTTAATCAAACATTTTGAACTATTTATAGGTATTTCCTGCAAAGTACAACTGCCTTGGTTTCAACCAGTACAAGTTTTATAACAGAAAATGAAAAAATCATCTTCATTTGCAGTACCATAGCAACACATGCCCAATAAAGCTATATATTCTGTCAAGAATATGGGTTATTGATATACTATTTATCAGATATCTTCCTTAAGCGGCCATAGACTGTTCAAATCTGGGGCGGTTCAGCAGGAACTGGACCCCCCCCCCCCCCGCCGGGAGAACACAATGGCTCCACGGAAAGGATTCCCTCCCCATCAACACTGACTGACCCATGGTTGCAGGAAAGAAAATCGCTTTGTCTATAGAAGGGCTTAAATTAATGTGTGCTACAGCTCCTCTAAGAAAAATCAAAGGTCTTGCTCATCATTTTTTAGCAGGACAATTTAGGCCATATTCACACCCAGTAATTTTGTAGTTCCAAAGCTCCAAAAATGCTAAACATCCAATATCCCATGGTTTTTAATTGCACCTATTCACATCTGAGCGTAGTGTCACTTGAAGCTCGAAAAAAAAAGTACACGAGCTTCTGTTGAGCTACAATGGGAGCACCTGAAAAATGTGTGAAAATGCACACATTGTACGTTTTTTCCCCCTAGTAACTAGCTTTACATTGGCTAAAAGTAATAAAACCCTTAAGCCTCAGACACCAAAAATGCACAAACACACCTTCACAAATGCTAATAAAAAAAATCCTGAAAAATGCAACCCAAGCACTTGCTCATCTTGGGTTGGGAGTGGATATGGATAGGCTGAAACCTTTGCTGGCCTCTAATTCTCAAAGACTCATGTGATGGGATCTCCCTCTGGACTATTTAACATTACCCTTTTCTCCTCAAAAAAAAAAAATCATTCTACACAGAGCAAAAACAAAACAAAAAACAAAAACAATCCTACAAGAAGTGTGACTCCCCTCCCCACATAAGGAGGCACAAAATGTTCCCAGTCAACCTGCTTCACAAAACTGTAATACGTTTTCTATAGAAAATTCCAATGGGGGGAAAAAAAAACCCTGTAGCTATGACAGTGCAAAAATACAAGCTGTAATAAAAATAAAAATAAAAGAAAAGTGTTTTTTTCTCTTTTTGAAGTGAGAAATAAATTTGCTTTACCACTGTCTCACTGTTGCCAGCACTAACCAATCAGCCTCCAGTTGTCATTTTGCTAAAAAGAAAGGCAGCATAAAATTAGATACAAAGGGCAACTGTTCTATTTTCTGTGCTCCAGTTTGTTTAATTAAATCAGTCAGATTAGATAGATAAAATCACCTACGTGGTGTCATCCCAGCGTTGCAAACATTGGCTGTGGAAGCTGTGATTGCACAGCGTTGTCAGAATACCATTTACAGACTCATCCATCCTCTCCAGGCACACAGTGCACTTAGGAAGCTCCGTCAGATCCATCACTGGCAGACTGGCACCCTGAAATTGACATTTCAATGAACTTTAAAATTTACTAAAAAACTCAAGGCCAGTCAGAAGCAAAAAATAACCGTTATAAAATATTTAACTTTTTATGGTTTCCACAGCAGCAAGGACATTAAAAACAAGATTTATAAATTAACAATGAAGGACTCTTTTCAGTATTATCATTTAGTATGAGAACGTATCCTGTGTGTGCAGTTGGCAATCAGATAAAAGACCAGGATCTGCCACTCCAACCAGATACTTTTGTCCCCCTCTAAATACAAACAATCCCTTACAATTCAACTGCTGAATGCAGCCAAAACACCTATCCCCAGATACTGGAGACCCACCAAGACCTCAGGACTTTCTGAATGGCTCCATCGTGTTGATCAGGTGGGAGACATGGAAGAGCTGGTGCACACGAGCAATGAAACTACATCCTCATATCTCTACATGGACAAGATGGTTCCTGTTTAAGGATTCAGATCTTTACAAACATCACCGCCCCCACCTTTAAAGATCTGTCCTGGGTCTCGGCCTCCCATTGATCTAGGAGGCCTTCTTTCTGTTTAAAAAGATCACCTGTTGAGCCGGACAACATTCCCTGGAGTCCCCCCCCCCCCCCCCACGTTCCTTTTCCACACCCTCTCTCCCCCTCCCCCCTTTTTTTTCTCCCCCAGGATCCTGCTTTGGCCATTAGCAATCATTTTTTCACAGCCAATGAGAAAGAGCAGGTGGGGCCAAGCTGCGGCTCTGTGTCTGAGTGGACACAGAGCAGTGTAGAGCTGCACGATTCTGGGAAAAATGAGAATCACAATTCTTTTGCTTAGAATAAAGATCACGATACTCAAAAAAAAAAAAAAAAAAAAAAATTATTTTAAAGATCTACAACTTCTGATTGACTGATTCAGCAGGAATCTTTAGGCTGCTGTGACTTGTAAGTTTCTGTTCACTGTCCCTGTCAGACACACCAATGACAAGCTCATGAGCCCTTTAAAAAGTAACACAAACAGCTGTAAATGTTGAGGCTTACGTCAGTGTGATATATCCTCACAGATTATATGAGAGCCAGCTGAGAATGTAGAGGACAGATCAGGCCAACATTTACAGGTGGATCATAAACATATCTATATGCATCGCTTCGTATTACCTAAAGCCTGCTTCTGTGAAGTGTGATGGAGAGTGTGCACACTGCGCAGTCACTGCAGTGTTTCCCAGCTCTCCGACTAAGAGACAGCGTGGTTCCGCCCATGCACAGGCATCCACCGTGGCACATCACTCTCTGCTCTGCTGACGTCAGTTCCTGTTGCTGACGTCAGTTCCTGTTGCTGACGTCAGTTCCGATATCGCCATTAGCGGCATTTCCACGCTGGTTTCCGATGGCTTCTCCTCCGGTTCCTCCTGTCCAGGCTACATCCCAAAAAATAGAGGTAATCCAGGCTGAAGATCGGGGGGTTTGTGAATCGAGATCGCGATTCTAAGCATGATTAATCATGCAGCTCTAGAGCAGTGGCTCGGTTCGGGTGCCCCCATAGCAAGCTGCTTGTTGTGGGGGCACACGGCAGGAGGGAGGGGGCCAGGAACACCAGGGAGGGACCCAAGAAGAGGACGATCTGGGCTTCTCTGTGTAAAACCACTGTAAGTATAACATGTTTGTTTTTTTAAACAAAAAAAACAAGACTTTATCACTTTAAAACAAAGGCTTTAAAAATAAATAATAATAATAATAAAAGAAAAAAAATAATCTGGCACACAGAGTTTTTCGTTTGCCTTGTCAGAAGTATATGTTCCAAAAATATGCTTTTATTGTTCAACATGTCAAAGAAATGTTATCATCAAGCAATTTCAAGGAGAGGTTTAAAGTTAAAACACAAAAAAACAGGGAGGTTAAGGGTCAACGTGGTGAATCACAAATGTTCTGTTCACAAAGGGGGAATCCGTTTAAAAGAAAGGGCCTGATTCAAAAAGTTGCAGCAATGCTTAAGGCATGCTAAAGTGCCCCATAAGCAACATCAGGACATTGCTTGAGATGTCACTTTAGTACATTTTGTAAGTGCTTTTCTACCTTGATAAATTAGGGTCAAAAAAAACAGTTTACCAAGGCAACATATCACACCATCAATACAAAAACAAACATATTCACACAACACATCCATGTGATTTTTTTTATTCTTTCAGGATCAAAAAAGACTTAATTTGTATACATAATACAATTTTCCTTTAGATTTACCAAAACCCTATAATAATATGAGGTCAAACTTAAACGCTTTGTATGCAATCAGGCAGGCCCTTGTACTACATAGTTGAAGGTAAATCTAAAGGAAATCAGCAATAGGAAAGGAAGCCCTAATGATTGCAAACAATAAAGGCAAAATAAGGTATAGCTTCATAAATTAAGTCTATTCTCTGTATCTCTGCTACAACTCTGATGTAGCTACAGTTTTAAGCTCATGCTCAAACTGAGCACATTAAGCTCATATAAATCATATATACAGAATATACTCACATCTTCAGACTTTAAAACTTCTGCTCTTTCCACATAGACCAGCTGACAAACATCTTCTTCTATAGAGTTGAACTGTCGTCCGTTGCTTTCTATGTAAAAGCTATCTGCCTCTGCCTACAGGCAAGAAGGAAAGAAAAATGTAACTGAGGCATCCAATGTAACATGCAGTCTAATGAGCAGCACAGGTGACTTTAGAAGTGGTGACACAGCTTTGGTCCTGAAGCACCTATGGCATTTGGACCTCTGCAGGTGATCTAACTCACTCAGCACAGAATTTATACACAATGTTTCTCTAGATAAATCTTCTGTCATGTTTTTTTCTCTCCATGCCTGCCACAGTCACATGGAGTGAACATCCTTTGTTGGTCTCTATACATGCGAATTGGGAGATTCCAGTGTACACTTGTACTGCAATTGTGCCTTTTCAGATCTCATGATATTGTTTCACATGTATTTTTCACGTATACAACAGATCAACAATTTAGGCCAAAAATAGACAGAACACAAACAAAATTTGTGCATAAAAGATATTTATGTTATATTAAAGTGACTGTAAATGATCACCTTGTAAAAACAACCAATTCAGTTTGAAATAGAAATGAAAGGCAAAACATTTGTGTATAGATATTAAGTCACAAGAAACAAAAACAAAAAAAAAAAAACACCACATAAATACCCTTTTTTATCAGTGATCACATTCCCTCTGTTCTCAGCTGCATAAAAGCTTGGGGGGGTTGCTGGAGAACTGACCATGGTGTGCTCCCCTGCTTAGTGTGGTCAGTTTTTAATAGGAAAGCAAGGGGATTGGCAGGAACACCGGGGATTTCACAAAAGAAAGCAACACAAAGAGAACAGGATACTTTCTTATACAAGTAAATGGTACAGCAAACACATATTAGGAATAATAGGATTTTTTATAACAGCTTACCTGTAAAATCCTTTTCTTTTGAGGTACAGCACAGGACACAGAGCCTCAGTA
Source organism: Lithobates septentrionalis (assembly GCA_037952835.1). Lineage (NCBI taxonomy): Eukaryota > Metazoa > Chordata > Amphibia > Anura > Ranidae > Lithobates > Lithobates septentrionalis. The sequence continues at coordinate 2,881,258 of JBBDGP010000735.1, read as the reverse complement.
ATTACTGATGGGTTATATGGGTATCACTAGGTGATTGGACACTGGCACACACTAGAAAGGAAGTTCAACCCCCTATATAATCCCTACCCTTACTGGGGATACCTCAGTTTTGTAGCAAAGCAATATGTGTATTAGAAGAGGGGTGGGACCTCTGTGTCCCGTGATGTACCTCAAAAGAAAAGGATTTTACAGGTAAGCTGTTATAAAAATCCTATTTTCTTTCTCGTACATCACAGGACACAGAGCCTCAGTAATTACTGATGGGATGTTCCAGAGCAATGCTATTTGAGGGGAGGGGACCACACAACGTAGGGTGTAATCAGACCTTAGGACCTCGTACTGCTGCCTGCAGCACACTACGCCCAAAGGCGATATCCTCATGCCTTCCCACATCCACCTGATAAAATCTGGTGAATGTATGAGCTGAAGACCAGGTTGCGGCCCTGCAGATTTGAGCCATAGGGGCCTGGTGATGCACAGCCCAAGAAGCACTAATAGCCCTTGTGGAGTGTGCCTTGATTTGAAAAGGTGGAATTTTTCTGTTTCAAACCGTAAGCTTAAATAATCATTTGTCGAATCCACTTTGAAATGGTAGACTTTGACGCTGCCTGTCCTCTATTGGGACCTTCAGGCAGTACGAACAAAACATCCATTTTGCAAATTTGAGCAGTTGCTTTCAGATAGGCTTTGACTGCTCTTACTACATTCAAAGAATTTAGTGACCTTTCTTCCGTAGAACAGGGAACTGGAAAAAAAGGAAGGCAGAACAATATCTTGGTTTAGATGAAAACCTGAAACCACTTTCAGTAGAAAGCTAGGATGAGGGCGCAATACCACTCTATCCGTGTGTATGATTAAAAAAGGCTCTTTACAGGAAAGAGCTGCTAATTCTGATACTCTTCTAGCAGAAGAAACGGCTACCAGAAAAATTAACTTTCTTGTCAATAAGACCAAGGGAATTTGACGTATTGGTTCAAAAGGCTGTTTCTGTTTGAATAAAACCCCAATCCCTGCTCTTCCGTGGGAACAACCATGATGACTTTTTGCGACAATAGCCGCTCTAACGTTAGAAGGAGCGACTGCTTTTTCTCTGGATCTCTGGGGACACTTGATCTGAGGAAACGAGGAGAGGGGATTTCTTGGAACTCCAGTTTGTAACCTAGAGTTACCGTGGAGATTATCCATCTGTCCTGGAAATCCTCCTGCCAGAGCTTTGAGAACCGTAGCAGTTTTCCCCCCACCCGAGCGAGCGGGGGCGCTTCTTCATAAAGAGGCTTTAGCGTCTTGTCTAGTAGGCTTCTTCCCCCAGGACTTCCTTTGTCCCTGGGGTCGACTCTGAAATTTATTTGTAGAAGCTGACGGAGGAGGCCGTCGTGACTGCCTGGAGGCTGATGCTCCTGGCACTGGTGAAAGAGCCAGTTTGAAAGAGGGACGCTTACTCCTTTACTTAAAGCGGGGTTACACTCAAATTTTTAACTTAACCTTACCCCCTACAGTTAATTGCATAGATGTTCAAATGCCACACGAAAAATTTTTTTAATCGCTGTAATTACCTTTATATTGTACTTTATTGTGGCACTTCCTGTCTCTCCTCCCATGGGAGTAGGCGTGTTTATTGCCTTTCCTCGGCGCCGCACTGTCTCCTGGGAGCTTAGTGTCAGGCTTCCCAAGATTCAGTGCGGGAACAATGATCATGCACATGAACAAGCTGTGAATGAACAGCATTCACCACATCCAGGAAATCCATGCTTGTGGGTTTCACATGCCCACAAGCAAGATGGAAACAGCCAGCATCACATTTTTTAAGTTATTCTTCAGCACGAAAACAGACAGAGGCGGAAATATTACACCCAAACTGTGTGTATTATTTTGGGGTTAGCAAAGTGCCTCAATGACCTAAAAAAAAAAAAAAAAAAGAAGATTGGTCGCCGGACTCCCACTTTAACAGGTAAGAGTGTGCTTTTCCCACTAGAGATCTTTTGGATATAATTGTCCAAATCCTCTCCAAACAGCCTTGCACCACGAAATGGAAATCCAGCCAGAAGTTTCTTACATGGTGCTTCGGCTGACCAGTTCTTCAACCATAAAATTCTACGCATATGCACCAACCCAAGTGAAAGACGAGAGGTTTGGGTGATAGAATCTCTGATGGCATCAACAGCAAAACTTAAGGCCGCTGGAAGGTTAGCCAACCCCTGGGCCTGCTGTTCAGGTAGAACTTTAAGGACCTGCTTAACATGGTCTCTTAAGTATTGACAGACTCCGATCGCTGCCACTGCAGGTTGAGCTACTGAACCTGCTAAGGAGAAAATATCCTTCAACAGGGATTCCATTTTCTTATCAACAGGATCCCTGGGCATCTGAGCACTGTCTACAGGACAAGTCAGACTTTTATTTACGGAGGAAATGGCGGCGTCAACGGCCGGTATCCCCCACATCTTTATAAACTTTTTTTCCATAGGATAAAGTGTTGAAAACTTTTTTTTAGGTGGAAAAAAACTTTATCTAGGTGATCCCACTCAGAATAAATGAGCTTTTCTAGCAGATTATGAACAGGAAAAGCATGTGTTGTTTGAGGAGGCTTCAGTGACCCCAAAGAAGAAGAGGGTTCTTTAACTGACTCAGATACGGGTAACTTAAATGTGGAGCGTAGCAATCCAGCAAGGATCTTTACGAAGACCTTCTCATCCTGAGAAGCTGAAGAGGGCCCTTTTCCACTTGATTCCTCAGAGGAGGAATCATCAGTCCCATCCCGATCCTCTGAAAGGGATTCTTCTCCTTTTTCCCCCCAGAGTTTCTCTGCCTGAGGGTCCTGGGTAACAGAGGAAGACCTAGTGCGTTTTCTTCCACTGAGTGAAAATGTGATTAAGGCCATTAATCTTTCCTCTAATCCATTAATGGTTGAGGAAAAAACCTCCTGCGTAATGTATACAGGGGCTGAAGTGCCAGAAGCAGATGCAGCCCCCGACCCCAACGGCTCTCCCTGGCCGGCCATCCCAGGTCCTTCAGTGGGGAAGGCACTGCAGAAGGGGGGTCCTCAGAGCCTGAGGGAGATCCCCGAGAGCCTCTGGTTTTTGGGGTATTTGTACCTCTTCTACCCATAGTGCAAAGCAACAAGGTGGAGGTATCACACAAATGAAACACTGACTGCTGAGCGATGTAGTCCAGTAACTTGCTACTGCTACCAATGCCCAGTCAAGTGTTTCTTAGTAAATGCTGCCTGGGAGAATGCCTGTGTCCTACCTTACATGCGACCGTCAGCTCTGTGTCCCTCCATAGGCTGTGTGCACCTGAAAAGTGTGCTTCTTATAAGCACGCCGGACGTCGCGCTGATGCTCCGCCCCCCTCCTCCTCTCACCACCCCCTAAGCATCCCTAAGCATCTGACCGTTGTCGACAGGACAAGTCAGACTTTTATTTACGGAGGAAATGGCGGCGTCAATTGCCGGTATACCTCACATTTTTGTAAATTTTTCCTCCATAGGATAAAGTGTTGCAAACTTTTTAGGTGGAAAAAAAAAATGTTTATCTGGGTGATCCCACTCAAAATAAATAAGCTTTTCCAGTAAATTATGAACAGGAAAAGCATGTGTAGTTTGAGGAGGCTTCGGTGAACCTAAAGAAGAAGAAGAGGGTTCTTTAACTGATTCAGGTACGGGTAAACTTGAATGTGGAGCGGACCAATCCAGCAAGAATTTGCACCAACACCTTCTCATCCTGAGAAGCTGAAGAGGGCCCTTCTCCACTTGGTTCCTCAGAAGAGGAATCATTAGTCTCATCCCGATCCTCTGAGAGGGATTCCTCTCCTTTTTCCCTAGAGTTCCTCTGCTTGAGGGTCCTGGGTGACAGAGAGAGACCTAGTGCGTTTTCTTCCACTGAGTGAAGATGCAATTAAGGCCACTAGTCTTTCCTCTAATCCATTAATGGTTGAGGAAAAAACCTCCTGCGTAATGTATACAGGGGCTGAAGTGCCAGAAGCAGATGCAGCCCCTGACCCCGACGGCTCACCCTGGCCAGCCATCCCAGGTCCTTCAGGGGGGGAAGGTGCTGCAGAAGGGGGGTCCTCAGAGCCTGAGGGAGATCCTTTAGAGCCCCTATTTTTCGGGGTATTTGTACCTCTTCTACCCATAGTGCCAAGCAACAAAGGTAGAGGTACCACAAAAAAACACTGACTGCTGAGCGATGTAGTTCAGCAACTGCCGCTGCTACGAATACCCAAGTCTGGTGTTTAAGCAAATGCTGCCTGGGAAATGCCTGTGTCCCATCTCACATGCGCCCGTTAGCTCTGTATCCCTCCATATGCTGTGTGCACCTGAGAGTGCACTTTATAGCCTGTGTAGCCAGCGATGTGGGCGTCTAATCACGCCAGACGTCACGTTAATGCTCCGCCCTCCCCTCCTCCGACCACCACTCCCGCTCCCCCCCTCGTTTTTTCAAAAACGTGTGCTTTCCCATGCGAGCCGAGGCTCCGATCCTCGGGACAAGCATGGAGGGGAGGCTGGGGCGGAGAAGAGAGAAGGGCCGGTGGATGGGAACCTGCCGAAAATGGCAGTGGCAGCGGGTGGTGCAGTATATTACCGCTCCTTACTAAGGCTCATCCTGGCCCCCTAAGCCATGGGGGAGAATCCCTAATGAAAGAACCCCCCCCTTACCCATCCTACCTGAAGCCTGGCTGGAGGAGCGTACAACGCTGACACCGATGGAACAGGCATGAAAGACATGTGCTCTTGACAATAGGCATAGCATACATTTACTTAAAGGAGAAAACCTACTAGAATTAAAAAATTCCTGAGGAGTCTCCCTTACCTTATCCAGCTGCAGGGTTCTGTATACAGACCCAATCTTCACCTCTCACGGTGGGCTCCGTTTGAAAAACCTTCAGAGACTGTGGCCCCCTTTAATAGGAGGATCCGCAGATCTGGCCCCATAAAGCACCCCGCCAGGGATATGGCTGAAAAAAAACAAATACTGGATCCCGGGGTCCAGCTCTCTAAAAAGAGAACCGTTACAGGTAAAACCTTGTTTCTTCGGACACGAGGCCCGGGTACCATCCAATTTGGCCTGGAAAAAGCACTTTGAATGGATCCGGTTGCATGGCTTGCCCCAGTATAGGATATACTGGGGGAGGGATTATATAGGGGGTTGAACTTCCTGTCTAGGGTGTGCCAGTGTCCAATCACCTAGTGATACCCATAGAACCCATCAGTAATTACTGAGGCTCTGTGTCCTGTGATGTACAAGAAAGAAATGACGTTTTGGGGTAACAAATGCCAAGGGAGCAACACCAATGACCAATCATGTAATAGAGTGGCTTATGTTATTTTTATATGTTAGGCTCACTTTAAATTAAACCACTATTGGAGATAGTAGAATAGGCTGCCACCACATGCAAAGTGATAGTAGCTTCAGTATTTTGAGTCACTGACTTGATCAGCATGATAGCCAATGCATGCTTAGCAGTCCTAAAGGCAGGGAAGCAAATTTCTTCTGATAGAAGGGATGACAGAAAAATAAAAAAAATGCAGGTAGAAGAGCCTGGTCATGTGACCAGCCTTTTTGCCACTTTACAGGGTTCTCTCTGCTGCAGTAATTCCAAAGAACTCTGTGGAAAACCACTGGCTCCCTGATGTGGCCTGTATTTTATGAAAGATTTGTGAAATGCAGACCACAGCGTGAACTACCGAAGCGGAAAGCCATTAATATCCACTCTCCTTTATAAATTCCTATGATTTGGACAGAGCATGGAAAGATTAAAATCCTCATTTCTATTGTTTTGTCTGTGTTCAGTTGGGGAGATTTTCCCCTCAGTTGCTGTACCAGACACAATTGATAGGAAATATCCTTTTACACAGTTATCGGAATGAGTCTCTATTGGAGGATTTCCTCTCACTTCTCATTGTGACAACTATAAGGCTCAATTCACACTGCCGCGACCTGAAAGTCACAGGATTTACAGTGCTATTTTGCCAGGCAACTTTAGTGGGACTTTGAAGCAACTTAAGGGAATGCCTGCGTAATCTTCCTGTAATGTCGGATCCAAATCACATCAATTAAGGCTCCATTCACACATGTACGACTCCAAAGTTGAGCTGACTTTGCAGTGCAACTTTGGATAAGTGCAACTCGGATGTTGCATTGTATAACATTCAGGTATGATTTTCATGCAACTTCAGAGGGTTAACATTGAAGTCTTTGGCCCTCAAGGTGCATAAAAGGAAGACCAAAGTAGTGCATGAACTACTTTGAAGTTGCTGCAACTTTAGGTCTTGCATATATGAATGGTTATCATTGGAAAACATGGGTGACTACTTGTCATGCAACTTTGATGTCTGTGCTTAAAAAAAAGAAAAAAAAAAAAAGAAGGAGATTTCTACCTGTTTTAACAGCATCTCCCAGCGATCACGTGACTCCAGGCTCTCTGCTCTCCCTGTCTGATATCGCCAGCAGGCGGGGCCGAGATTCCCCCACTGACGTCAGCCAAGAAGGCAGAGAGGAGGAGAGAGCCTTGAGTCATGTGATCACTGGGAGATGCTGTTAAAACAGGTAGAAATCGGCTTTTTTTGTATAAAGCACAGGCACTATGATACAGCTTTTTATCCTACAGAGGGAATGATATAAAAGGTCAGATAATTTTGAGGCAGCAGGGAGAGGAACAGAGCAGCGCTAGAGAGAGCTGACAGGCAGGGATGAGAGACAGAGGGAGACACAAAAGAGCTGCAGATAGCTCAGCAGCCCTCATATATCGTGGTCAGCATACAGAGGGGAGGGTAGAAACTGGCAGCCAGGTATTTTAGGTGTTACAGGGGGCCAAATGTCACAGCACAAGCACTGTGCTGTTATTCATGCTTTATGGTAACAGGATCAATTTTTTTTTTATTTGGGCTAACAAACGCTTTAACATCAGGGGCGATCAAAGAGTTAACTGTGTGCCTAGGTTGTGCTTACTCACTGTGGGGAAGGTGCTTTGACTAGAGGAAGGCAAAGATCCGTGTTCCTGCTTAGCAGAAACTTAGGATCAGTGCCTACCCTTCTGACAGAACAGCAACAATCTGCCTTGTTTACATAGGCAGATTGTCCTGCCTGTGTAATCAGCAGGTTCCAGCGGACATTGAGTCAGTGGCACCCGCTGCTGGGCTCCCGCTGTGTATAATCACAGCGGGAGCAGATCACTGGCAGCATGCGCACATACCCCAGACCTGGAAGTGACAGGTCATGCATTAGGTACGTAATCTGGTGCAGAGCGGCTGCCCTGCAACAGTATATCTGCGGTGGGCGGTCGGTAAGTGGTTAATTTAATTTATTCCCAGCTCCCTGAGCAGAGAACTTCCCCAATGCTCCGGTGCACTGTCCCTCAATGTCCTCTATCCTGGCCAATGAAGGGCTAAGGTTTCTGTTCTGTTATGTTCTGACAACATCAGAGGACCTTGAACCACTAAAGCCTTAGTGAGAAGAGGCTGTGGGGACCAGTCTAGCAGCATGGAAAAGCCTATAGGAGTAGAAGATCAGGTAGATAAATCTGCTTTACCAAACCCCCTAGTCAGAAATGAGCATCTATCCCTTATGGTGTGGATACAGCCCCACTGCAGGTCAGAATAGTTCGGTTTCCTGGAGTTCAGCTTCAAAAGGTAGTAACACTTCAGCACTGGTTATCTTTTATAAGGAAATGTAACAAAAAGCAAGAAAACTACCTGGGAACTGAATTTTATGAGAACCATGTACTGATTGGGTGTGGAGTCCCGAATGATTTTCATATGTTCGATAACTTCATTAAACGGGGCCACAAATTTCATCAGATCGTGGCTTGTCATTGCCGCCGGAACGGTAAGAATACAAAGCATTGCGCTGCGTCGGACATCCTCTTTCAGTGAGGTCATCTTACTAGAGAGAAAAGGCATGTATCACTTCTCACATTTAAAATATCATCTGCTGGGTCTTTGTACAAGCTAATAGCAAACATGAAAGCATATTCAAATTTTCAGTAAAAATTGTTTATTTCACAAAATAAAAGACTGAAATATATTTTGAGGTCATCACACAGGTTCCAAGTAACTATTTAGTGCAAGGGTCTGCCTGATTAGATAAAATCTAACTGTTAGTTCGACAAATATAATATTGGCACTATAAAGATTGTACAGTCAAATTGCAGTGTATATGTTGAGCTTATTCAAGAGCACTCTCACATTGCCGTAAATTTATATATACCTTATTACAAAATGTAACAGAGTTTTAAAGAGCAACCCAAGAAAAAAAAAGTCAACATATATCAGTGCACTGCTAATGCAAACCAGAGATTCTTTATAATCTGCATAAAAATGTATTTACCTTTATGCGAGTATGACAAACTGCAGCCCGATTTAAGAGGCCTTATAAGTAGGACTGCTATCTCTTGACAAAAGAACACTGCAAATTCCCTTGCTAACACCTACAGAGGGAAGGGATTGGAATTTGGACTAGAGTTTTGCAGACATGGATCCTTGGCCAGTCATAATGCAGAGATAGGAATTAATCAATTCCCCAAGGTAAATTAAAGCCTCTCAGCCACTAGGTTGTGTCTACAGAGGTAGTTTCATATAACCTCTCCATATGTGTACATTTAAAGCAAAGGCATCATCAGAGCTCTGGTTAACTGACAGATCAGCTATGAGCATTGCACTGTAAGATTAAGCATGCCTGTCAATTTCTGGCAGCTAACCAATTAGCTTTTTTCTTGTGTAATATGTCAGCAGATTACTTAGGCCTTTCAGGACACAGTGCCAGCTTCTCAGGTACAGATAATGAAAGCTGGGTATAAAAAAGAAGCACAGCTTAAAATGAAGTATTCCAAACACCAGTAACCTAAGATAGAGGGCAGCAAGTTTTGTTTTGTTTGTTTCTAGATTTTCTTGCTCAACCTCACATACATACAGTACAGAAAGTCTGTTCATTTTAAATAGAAGCTGTTTTATAGCAGCTTTCACAATATTCGCCTACAGAAATTCACTATATTGTAGAACAGCACTGTAGCTCCACTACAACATAGCTGATGAATTAGGTGTGTGAGCTCTTATCAAACCAGGTGGAGCCTGCAAACAGGTGAATTCCAGGGGAAAGGTAAGTATTTATGTAATTTCCTGATTTGGTGCTGCGTGACAAAATTGCTTTAACTGTTTTAGGGAACTACTCTGTCTAAGGGGAAAAAAAAAAATTGTAAGCAAGTATGTGTACTGCATTAGAGACACACAGGCTTTGACAGCTTGCGGCCTTCCAAATGACAGCTGACAGCTGTCAATGGAGGTTGTAGATTGTAAAGCCATAGTTTTTATTTTATTTTTTTAAATAAGAAACATGTCATACTTACCGACTCTGTGCAATGGTTTTACACAGAGTAGCCCTGATTCTCCTCTTCTGGGGTCTCCTGCTGGCTATCTTGACCCCTCCCCCCTCTGGGTGCCCACCATAGCAAACCGCTTGCTATAGGGGCACTCTTGTGGGTTCGCTCCTGAGCTGGCTGTGTGTGTCCATAGATATACACAGCGTGGCTTGGCCCCACCCCCTGCTTCCTCTTCCCTGGCTGTGATTTACAGCAGCAGGAGCTATTGGCCTATGTCTCTGAGCCTATGAGGAGGGAGAGGGCAGAGAGAGCCGCTGCTCTTGTGCACAGCACTGGATCAGGATTGGACTCAGGTAAATATAAGGGGGGCTGGACAAAAGTTCTCTTTTACCTTAAAGAGGAGGGCCAGTCAAAGAAAAAAAAAAATTAAAAGTAAGCAGCTACAAATACTGCAGCTGCTGACTTTTAATTGGACACTTACCTGTCCCAGGGTCCAGCGATGCGGGGGATCGAAGCCCCGCACGTCTCCCCCTCCGTTCAGCGGCGCCGGCATTGCAACTGTGGGTGCCGGGCTGTTGCTTCACAGCCTGGCACCCAATGCACATGCGCAAGCGGCGCCGCGCGCCGTGATTGGCCGCTCAGTCACCTGGGACCTGTAATGGGTCCCAGATGATTGACAGGAGGGAGGGAGCAGAGCTGAGCCCTTCGGCTCGGTTCACACTGGGGCGACTTGGGATCCGACTTGTACGCCCTCAAGCGCCCCAGAAATAGTTTCGATGGGAGTGAACGCTAGCGTCTTAATAGACACTACTGAAGTCGCTCCGACTTCAGAGCGTACTCCCTGTACTACTTTGATCCGACTTGGTAGGCGACCTGTACCATAGAAATCAATGGAAGTCGCCTCCAAGTCGGATCTCTCTGTAAAGTCAAGCGACTTTGCAGGGAAAACCCCTCCCTCCCTCCCAGAGAGCCGATTGCCCCGTGATTGGCCACAGGCGAAGTCGCCTGTCATGGAGGCGACTTCAAGTCGCCTTGTAATTTGCTGAAGTCGCGCTGAAGCCGCGGTACAAAGTCGCGCTGAAGTCGTGTTGCCCCAGTGTGAACCGACCCTTCCTGTGCCGAGGGGGAAGTGATGTCACCAGCCCAGGCACTGGAAGAGGCAGACTACGAGAGACCCCCTAGCAACAGGCATTTAGAGGTAAGTAAAAAAAAAAAAAAATATATACACTACCGTTCAAAAGTTTGGGGTCACCCAAACAATTTTGTGTTTTCCATGAAAAGTCACACTTATTCACCACCATACGTTGTGAAATGAATAGAAAATAGAGTCAAGACATTGACAAGGTTAGAAATAATGATTTGTATTTGAAATAACATTGTTTTTACATCAAACTTTGCTTTCATCAAAGAATCCTCCTTTTGCAGCAATTACAGCATTGCACACCTTTGGCATTCTAGCTGTTAATTTATTGAGGTAAGCTGGAGAAATTGCACCCCACGCTTCTAGAAGCAGCTCCCACAAGTTGGATTGGTTGGATGGGCACTTCTGGCGTACCATACGGTCAAGCTGCTCCCACAAAAGCTCAATGGGGTTCAGATCTGGTGACTGTGCTGGCCACTCCATTACCGATAGAATACCAGCTGCCTGCTTCTGCTGTAAATAGTTCTTGCACAATTTGGAGGTGTGTTTAGGGTCATTGTCTTGTTGTATTCAAAAATAAGGACATTTCAATGTGACCCCAAACTTTTGAACGGTAGTGTATATCCAAATGTTTTTTTTAATTTTTTTTTAGGATTTTTCATGTAGTTTTTTTTTTTGGGTGGAACCCCACTTTAATGCAAAGAATGCATTATGGTAAAAAAAACCTTCAGCATTTAGAACTTCTTTAAAGCTATCATCTTGTTTTAGTGATTATTATTATTATTATTATTACACAGGATTTAAATAGCGCCAACAGTTTTTGCAGCGCTTTACAACATGAGGGCAAAAAGTACAGTTACAATACAATTCAATACAGGAGGAATCAGAGGGCCCTGCTCGTTATGTTTAAATAGTTTGTCTGGACCAAGCTGGTCCAAACAATCTATTTGCTTCACAAACACATGCAGTGTTTTCAGTGTTGTATGAATTCTATGTAGCCTCAGCTACATATAGTATACAGTGATGTGTACAAAGCTTTCTCTGATTGGCTGAGGCAAACAGATTAGGTCACGATATCTGACTAGTTAGTTTAATACAAAGCTTTCTGTGAACGGCTGAGCAGACTGACTCGATTTTGTTCCGGGATCTGGAAAGATAGTGTTAGACAGATAGTGTTCCCCATACTGGAAACCAGCACTGTATACCATACATAGTCGAGGCTACATACAGTGCTAACAGCCACTGCATGTGTTAGTGAAGCAAGTAGTTTGCTTGGCCCAACTTGGTCCAAACGTAGTATTTAAACTGCACAAAAAACAAAAAAACAAAATCGATCAGCATAAGAGTATGCTCAGCAAGGGGAACCGTGCTGAAGAAAACTAATATACAGTCTACCAAAGAGGAGTTAACGCCCCACTCTGGGCAAACTTTTATTTTTTTAAGTTTTTTGGATAGAATGGGGAAAGCATAGAAAAACTTCCAACTGTTTTCTGTTTATCACTGGGGAGGTTTTTTTGTTTTTTTTTGTCACAAAAAAAAAAAAAAAAAAGACAGGAAAACACTCCAGCAAGGGCAAAAACAGCAGAAAAACAAACCTTTGTTACCAGAGTAGAAAACAGAGAACTGTTTGGGCTTTTGTCACTACAGTGACTATTTCCCTTCAGCACCTGTCCCAGTGCCAAAAATTCAACAAATTTTAATCTTTTTGTAGTACTTCCAGATCTGTACAGTAATTTGGCATGAAACGTCTTTATACAGTATATTTTATGGCTTTTGAGAAATTTTTACATGTGCTTGCAGTTCAGCTTTCAGCATACTGAAAAAATTCAACGAACCACTACCGCTATACTTGGTACCATGACCTCAACTTTACAAAACCTATCACATGTACACAAAATATTGCCTGAACGCAGCACTGATATCAACAGCAATTTGAGAGTGCAGAGTTCCAGAAACAGAATGGGGTCGGTTTACTAAAACTGGAGTGCGCAAAATCTGGGTACAGCTCTGCATAGAAACCAATCAGCTTCTAGTTTTATTTTTTGTCAAAGCTTTTTCAACAAGCTGAATTAGAAGCTGATTGGCTACCACACACTGCTGCACCAGATTTTGCACTTTCCAGTTTTACTAAATTTATGTATTAGTTCTTAAAGTGGTTGTAACGGCTCCAGGTTTTTTACCTTCATGCATTATACGCATGGAGGAAAAAAAAAAAAAAATCTTTGTGCAGTAGCCCCCCAAAATACTCACCTGAACCCCATTGTGATCCAGCGATGTGCACGTGAGCTTCGGCTCCCCAGGGACACCCCTCATCATTGACTGACAGCAGTGGGAACCATTAGCTCCTGCTGCTGTCAATCACAGCCAGTGAGCCAATAAAAAGAGGGGTGGGGTCGAGCCATAGTTCTGTGTGTGAATGGACACAGAGCAGCGGCTTGGGTGCCTCCTTTGCAAGCTGCTTGCTCTGGGGGGGGGGGGGGGGGGCACTGGGCATGGAGGAGGGGGCAGGAGTGCTGGCGGGGACCAGAAAAGAGGAGGATCGGGGCTACCCACTACATGGTAAGGTAAGTATAACATGTTTTTTAAAATAACAAATAAATAATTGCCTTTACTATCACTTTAAAAGCCCAACACCAGGCAGGACAGAAATTAATCTCTCCAATGGGGAAACAGACCAAAAGCACACTTAGTGGTGTAGGGATTGGTTACACCTGCGGACAATTGTTTATCGAATCCCCAATTCGTGCATCATTCTCCCTAATTGGGGTATTAGATAAATTAAAATCTGATGGAAAATTATGACTCTTCCTTACTAAAAAAAAAAGAAAGAAAGAGAAGATTTTGGCAGTTAGGCTTTCTGTAGATGCTTAGTTTTTCAAAACATAGCTTCATTTTATTCTGGACAAAACTACTATTGTGTTGCCTACTTTGTTTTGTAGAGATGCATAATGCCATGCACTATTTCCACCGAGGGGTTCCCACTGAAGAAAGTGATCTGCTCAGGCAGCTGTTTTGAGGGAGAATCAGGAGCTGTTTTGTTAGTGGTTACAGATGAATCTTCTGAAATCTCTGGATCTGAGCCCTTTGGTGCATCTAACGTAGATAGAAATTAAGAAAGTTTCATGTTTTATAAAATTAGATTCAAACTACATAAAAAAATAAAAAAGTATGAATTCTAAATATTTTCCTTAATTAAGGGTGTACACATCCCTATAATAAAGACAAAAGAAAAGTATGGCACTTCTAAAAAAAAAGTACATACACCGTCCTCTCCAACTATTTCTGTTAAAATGAAATTTTTTGTAATATTCATATAATACCAAATAAAAAAAAATTGATCCTTTTGAAAATTTTACATTATTACCTTCACATCTAATCCATCATATATATATATATATATATATATATCTATCTATCTACGTGAAATACACTCTGATCAAAAAATACATCATTAACATCAAAAAATAAACAGCATCAGCATATAAATAGAAGATTGAAAGATGGTAAATTCCCAATGCATTTCACAGGCCAAGGGTCTACTTCCTTAGGACACAGAAGGAGGATACATGCCTAATACTGTGTAAAATTACAGCAAATATATTAAAATCATTGCTGCCACTCATGCATGTAAGAATATCTGAAAGATTGTGCAGTTGAGTTACCCTATTTCAATGTATAACCTGTACCTCGTTCTTTGGTTATGCTCTACCCTTTACAACTGTTTGTATCTTATTTTATGCACAATAAATTTTAATTTATTTTTTTTAATCTGAAAAAATTAGATTATCTGAAAGGAGGGACAGCAGGTAATCATTGACAAGAGTACCATGTGACAGGACTGCAGTAAACTAAAAATGGGTAAGTATACACATCAGTTTTACACAGGGTAGGTAGGATAGTTTAAATATTCCACGCTTACCAAGAAAAGTAATATGAACATGAATAACAAAAAATAAAATTTGTAAAAAAATATATATAACACAATTATATTTATTTAAAAAAATGTGAAAAATTGATAAAATTTGGGGAAAAAAAATATTTTCCAATAAAGAGAAATATATATATATATATATATATATATTTTTCTTTCTATCAAACCCAAACAACATACGGTGCAATTGATATAAACCTTATAATATCATGCCAACACTCAGTAATAATCAATTAATAAAAATAATCAAATAATCAGACTGCCAGCTGATGCGTGGGGACGTCACAAAAAGTCTCTCCAACCGACGCGTTTCCCTGTGTCTATCGATTTCTTTGCTGTTTTTGTGCACAACTTGGAATAAAGCAACCATTTCTACTGCACTATGAAGTTTCCTCTTTTCTAAACCTTTTACATACTAAACGATTGGGAGCTTTGGAATCTTTTCTGTCTGTGGCGGAGGACCATATAATGCCAGAGGCCATCTGGCATTATATTTCTCCGCTGGGATAATAAAAACATCCATTATATTATTATGATATTGCAGATATTAAGGCGCTGCATCAGAAGTTTATATGAACATTTTTCATTATTTGATCCACGGCTTTGTCTTAGGGACTTTCAAATAATACAGCATAATCACATGCTTATTTGATTATTCTTATACTGAGAGTGTTGGAATAATATTATAAGGTTTATATCAATTACACCGTATGTTGTTTGGGTTTGCGCATTATATATACACACACACACATACATACACACACATATATACATACACACGCAGTATAGGTAGCAGGAGGGGGGAGGGAGCATTTTTACATGTTGGTGTTAGGCTGGAATTCCAATTTAAGGATTTCAGTAAACTGAGTAATTAGAACAAGACAACTGGCATATAGGCATTCTAGAAGACTACAAAGCTAACTAGTCCATCATCTAAATAACATTGGTCTTCTTTTCTGAATACATTTAGGATCATTTATCATGGCCGAATAACAAAGACTAAATTGCCCCGATCGATAATCAAAATGTTCCATTCTGACAATTGAAACAGTAGTAAAAGTCTGAATGTTGCCAGTTTGTATTTGACACCAGCTGATAAAACTAAGTGGAGTTGACAAACACAAAAAATATTTTAATGGGAATTTCAGCTTTTACTTGCATTCCAAACAAGGCAACATTTAATTGACAAATG
Source organism: Lithobates septentrionalis (assembly GCA_037952835.1). Lineage (NCBI taxonomy): Eukaryota > Metazoa > Chordata > Amphibia > Anura > Ranidae > Lithobates > Lithobates septentrionalis. Next base: position 2,865,685 of record JBBDGP010000735.1, on the reverse strand, counting down.
AAAAACTATCCATGAGCCTTAGGGTCCTTTCACACGGGACGGATCCATGATGATCCGTCCCGTGAATATCCGCTTGCTCAGCGGGGATCGCTCTGTGGATCCCCGCTGAGCAGGCAGATGACAGGTCTGTCTCTGCACACTGTGCAGCGACGGACCTGTCAGAGTGCCGCTATCCCCTATGGGGGATCGGATGACGACGGACCGTAGATTCCGTCGTCACCCGATCCGATCAGAAAATGGATGGAAAAATGACCAGTTACACTTACCGGTAACTGTGTTTCTGGGAAGTCTTCCAGGACGGCACCCTGAGAGATGACTGGTCCTCCTGACAGGAAACACAATCAAGAAAGAGGTTAAAAACCGCGCCCCTCCCTGCACTCCTCAGTTGTGCAAAAGTATTGACCCACACCAGTGCATGAAAGTGAAACGAAAACACCTCCAATGTACGAATATATAAAAATACAAACCGGGTGGGAAGTAGGCCTGCCGTCCTGGAAGACTTCCCAGAAACGCAGTTACCGGTAAGTGTAACTGGTCATTTTCTCAAGTCGTCTTCCAGGACGGCACCCTGAGAGAAGAGCAAGTAGCTCAGGCCTACCTTAGGGCGGGACAAGCGCTTGCAGGACCTTTCTGCCGATGGCCAGATCCTGGGGTGACAGAAGTTCCACTCTGTAATGTTTCAGGAACGTGTTCTGGCTTGACCACGTTGCTGCCTTACAGATTTGATCTACCGATGCTCCGGCTCTTTCTGCCCAAGAGGTTGCCAGAGACCTTGTAGAGTGAGCTTTAAGATTAGTTGGAGCCATCTGACCTGAATGCTCATAAGCTATGGCAATAGTCTGTCTAATCCATCTAGCAATGGTTGTTCTAGAGGCCTGTTTGCCTCTTCGAACTCCACAAAAACTAACTAACAGATGTTGGGATTTTCTAAACTCTTTAACCCTTTCTAGGTAGAGCAACAGACATCTCCTGACATCCAACGTATGGAAGGCCCTTTCCTTCTCGTTCTGTGGGACAGAAGGAGGGTAAAATAATCTCCTGTGACCTATGAAAGCGTGAAGCTACTGTTGGGAAGGTACAAAGGGTCCTGCCTGAGAATAATTCGGTCTTCTAACAGGCGGAAAAAAGGCTCCTTCATAGAAAGAGCATGCAAATCGCCGACCCTTCTGGCTGTAGTAACAGCCAGAAGGAAGGCGGTTTTAAAAGAAATCAGTCTGACTGACGATTGAGCCAACGGCTCAAAAGGTGCCCTGGTCAGGGCTTCCAAGACTAAAGATAAATCCCACGGTGGAAATTCCTTCATTTGCACCGGGGAAAGTCTCTCTCTAGCCGACAAGAATCTTTTAATTAAAGGATCTAGAGCTAATCTAACATCCAGAAAACTAGACAAGGCCGCCACCTGAACCTCCAGAGTTTTGGTGGCTAAACCTCGGTCTACTTCCTCCTGTAGGAAGTCTAAAATAACTGGAATTTCCTTCTGGGGAACTTTTCTCGCTTCACACCAACGGGAAAAAGCCCCCCAGACCCTAGCATAAATGCGTCTAGTTACCGGTTTTCTACTCAGTAACAGGGTGTCAATCACCTTCTCTGAACACCCCTTGTTGCGCAGGCACTCCCTTTCAACAGCCAGGCTGTCAACCTGAAGAAACCAGGGTTCGGATGGTAAAGAGGGCCTTGAATCAGAAGATCCTGACGTTCTGGAAGCTGAACCGGAGGCACCACCGCCCAGTTCCACAACGTGGGAAACCAGGACCTTTTGGGCCACCAGGGGGCAATCAAGATCAAATTGCCCCTGGCCCGACTCAGTCTTTGAAGGATTCTTGGAATCAGAGGTAAGGGAGGAAAGGCATACGCCAGACTGAAATCCCATTCCTGAGCCAATGCGTCCACCCCCTCGGACCCTCGTTCCCTGCAGAGGGAAAAATACCTCCTGACTCTCCTGTTTTTCCTGCAGGCAAAGAGATCTATCTCCGGTGTACCCAGCTGTTGACAGACCCTGGTGAAAACTTCGGGGGTTTAGCTCCCATTCTCCCTGTTGTACTGTCTGACGACTTAGGAAGTCTGCCTTTATGTTGAAAACTCCCCTTATGTGTACCGCAGAAATGGACGGTATTCTCTGCTCCGCCCATTCTAGAATCTCCTGTGTGAGATTCATTAGGGAAAGCGACCGTGTACCCCCCTGACGGTTCAGATAGGCCACTGTTGTGGAATTGTCGGAGAGGATCTGAACTTCCTTCCCCTTGATCCTGTTCTCGAAGGCTATTAGAGCCTCCCTGACAGCTAACAATTCCCGGAAATTGGAAGAGGCAGTTCTCTGTCGTGTGTCCCACACACACTGAGCTTGCAGTTCTTCTAGATGGGCCCCCCATCCCCACGAGCTTGCATCAGTCGTTATTCTGACCGGCTGAAGCTGGAACCAAAGGTGGCTTGCCCCCAACCTTTGAGGGTCGAGCCACCAAAGCAAGGAATTTCTTATTCTTAGAGGGATGGTCACCAGAGTATCTAGGGATTCCTTCTTTCCATCCCATGAGGATAGAAGGAAGTTTTGCAGGGGTCTGGAATGGAGCTGGGCCCAAGGCACTGCCGGGATACATGAGGTCATGAGACCTAGAATCTTCATGATCACTCTTCTGGATACTACCTTCTGGTGCCGGATTGAAGACACTGAAGTAATCAATGCTTCCATCTTCTCCTGCGGAAGGATCAGTTTCTGCCTTACCGAGTCCACCCACAGACCCAGGTAGAGTTTGGTCTGAGAAGGAATCAGAGAGGATTTCTCCTGACTTATCAACCATCCCAGGGACTCCAAGGTGGATATTACCTTGTCCAGATCCTGGAGAAGGGATTCCCTGGAAAGGTTGTAGACCAGCAGGTCGTCTAGATATGGTATCAGGGAAATCCCCTGAAGGTGCAGGTAGGAGATGACCTCTGCAAGGATCTTTGTAAACACCCTTGGACTGGCCCCCAGTCCGAAAGGTAGGGCCTGGAACTGCCAGTGCTGTGTACCCCGATCCGTGCGGATAGCAAAGCGAAGGAATACTTGGTGCTGCGGAAGAATGGGAATATGCAGATATGCATCCTTCAGGTCTATGGTAGCCATGAAGACCTTCTTTAACAGAAGTTTCCTGACCGTATAGACCGATTCCATGCGAAATCTTTTGTATCTCAGGAAGGTATTTAATTTCCTTAGATTCAGGATTAACCTGAATTTCCCAGACGGTTTTGGAACAACAAAGACGTGGGAATAAAAACCCTTTCCTTGCTGATCCGCCAGAACTGGGAGAATGACCCTCTGACTCGCCAACCGCTCGATATCTCCATGAGTCCTATGGCTTTTGGCTTTTCTCTGGGTAAAAATGTCAGTAGAAATGTCTGTGGAGGCCTGGAAGCAAACTCTAGCCCATAGCCCTCTCTTATCCACTGAAGGACCAGAGGGCTTTGGACTACCCGCTCCCACTGTGGGATAAATTGCGCCAGCCTCCCTCCCACCTTGGTGCTGGCGTCACTTAGGATCCCTGTCTGCGACCTTAGGGCCGGAGAAAAGGAGAGCTCCTTTCTGTTTGGCTTTACCAACACCCCACTTCTTTCCTTCCTTACGGTCTTTAAACCGGTTGTTGACCTGGGGGCCTCGAAAAAATTTTTTGGCCTTTTTAGGTTTAACCGGAAATTTCTTCCCCTTCTCCGTAGAACTGGAGAGGGTCTGGTCCAACCCTGTACCGTACCAAACAGGAGAGATCCTTCAAAAGGAAGACCGCATAACCTAGTCTTAGAGGTATGATCCCCATCCCAGGTCTTAACCCATATGGCTCTTCTGGCAGAATTGAGAAGCGCTGCTGTCTTAGCTGAAGTCCGCACCGACTCCACAGCCGCATCCGCAAGAAAGGCTAACGCCTTACCAATTACCTCCAAGGAATCCAAAAGATCCTTGGACTTGGAAGAACTCGCCACATGATCAGTTAGCTTATTCAGCCACATGTTAGTATTCCTGGCTATACAAGCTGAAGCTAAAGCCGGACTTAAAGTAGCCGCATTGGCCTCCCAGGCCCTGCGTAAAAGGGTCTCTGACCTACGGTCCATTTGGTCCCGGATGTTACCTGCGTCTTCAAAAGACAGGTCAGATTGTTTAGACACCTGGGCCAGAGATGCATCTAGTTTGGGAAGTTTAAAAAACTTCTCCTGCTCCTCTTCCTTAAACGGACACCTGCGTTTCCAGGTTTTAAACTTCTGAAGTTTATTTTCTGGCTCCTTCCACTCTCTCAAAACAATGTCTTTCAGAGACTGGTGGATAGGTAACACTTTAGACTGAGCCTTAGACAACCCCTGATACAATCTATCCTGTACAGAAGTCTGAGCCTCCGGCTCCTGGATCTCCTCAGAAGCATAAATAGCCCCTAGGAGGCCCTCCATATCGTCTGTTGAGAAGATATGTCTACCTGGCCTGGAATGCTCCCCTTCCTCCTGGCTATCTTCTGCCTCTTCCCCTTCTTCAAGGAGACTTTGGCAGGGACCTTCCACTTCTTCCGCCTCTTCTTCCGAATCCTGAGAAGATGGCGGTTTCTGCGGAGCAGTGCTCACCTGTCTAACATTAGAAAGAGCACTTTCCTGGGAGGATGAGCCCTCTCTGCTATCCTGCTTAGTATTGAGGCTAGCCTGGAAGGCTTTAAGTGTGGACAGCATCTCAGATTGTACTGAGAGAAACTCTCTCATAACCTCTGAAGTCTCCTTCCCCGATAATTTATGAATGCATTTGTAACAGAACGGCTTGGTGTGCTCTGCAGTTAGTTTATCATTGCAGTACCCACACCTTTTGGAACGGGAAGGATTTTTGGGTCTCGGTCTACTGGCAACACTCTGGGTTTCTGTGTCTGCAAAATAAGAAGCCCATTTAGCTAGTAACAAATAAAACGAGATCTCTTATGAGGGAAAAGCTAGAGGGGCACCCCCTCCCTTATCTCCTCCAGCCTGACAGACTCACCCCCGGTGGCCTCCACAACGGCTGTAAACTCCTCCTGCTCCATTGCTGTGAGTAGTGGACGCCTACTCCTTGCCTGACGCTGCCTCTGCCGCCCAGAATTAATCCCCTCTTAAGTGCTGGTACCTGTTTCAAGCCGGCTGCTGGCTCCTCATGGCGTTCCGAACGCCGCCGCCATCTTGCCGAGGCCACTTCCTCCTCTGTGGGCGGTGCGCTCTAGTGCCCGGGCCGCCGTGACGTCATTTCCTCCCAGAAATGACCACCGCAAAATGGCGCCGATCCTACACACAGCCGCCGGCGCTGAGGCGGCCAGGAACCCAGCAAAGAGCAGCAACAGCAGAAAACAAGCAGCATGTGGCAAATGCTCTCTAAAAACCATGAGGTAAGGAGAGGTAGGAGCAGGAACATGGTCCCTGGAGTTCTGGAGACTCAGAGTGCCCAGGGTCCTCCAGTTCTCATGGGGAGCTCTTCATTGCCCCCCTGAGAAAAATAGGGGAACGAACCCCCCCGGGAAGGGCAAGCCCTACCAAACCCAAAGGTTTTCCAAAAACCTGCAGTCTGGCGCCCAAGGGGGGACTTCCAGCCCACGGCCTTCCGTCTATTAGAAAAAAACAAACTGTTTCGCTGTGGGGAAACACAATCAAAAACTGAGGAGTGCAGGGAGGGGCGGGGTTTTTAACCTCTTTTTTGATTGCGTTTCCTGTCAGGAGGACCAGTCATCTCTCAGGGTGCCGTCCTGGAAGACGACTTGAGAAAGTAGGTTTTTCCTCCGTTACACTTTTTCAGATCGGAGCGGGTCGGATGTCAGCAGACATGTCACCACTGACATCCGACGCTCCATAGAGGTCTATGGAGGGTCCGTTCAGGTCCGCCTAAAAAACTGACAAGCGGACCTGAACGGATCGTTCATGTGAAAGAGGCCTAAATCTTAAGACAGTAAACTCACGTTTCTTCTTAAAAAGTGTATGGCTGGGCAAAATTTAAAACAAAAAATGTACACTTCCATGTTTTTGCTCTTTAAAAGTGTGGCAAGTACAGAAGAATACATGTTCTTGTTTAAGTTTAAAAAAAAAAAAAAAAAAAAAAATCTGCCTGTGCTGCAGTAAAATCCCAAGCAGTGTTCTCAGCCCTGCCTGAGTAGTCCCTCCTGGGCTACAGAACAACTTGCCTATTCTCATCTTCATATAATAAAGGGATGGTGGTCTGTAGTTCAGAAGGACTTCTCAGACCGGGCTGACAACAATGCTTGGGATTGCAGTGCACCAAAAGCAGATTTGTCAGCTCAAAAAAAAAAGTAAACCGCTTCAGCACACAACTGCTGAATGAACAAGTACTGGTGAGACAGGAGGTGGTTTAATCCAGTTTCATTATACATTTGAAGAAAATTATATAATATATATATATATATATATAAAAAAGGGTGGGCCAATTCATTATTGAACCCTACGGACTAAGACTGGGATGCCAAAAAATTTAATGTACATATATTTAATATATATGCAGAGCGTTGCCCTTCAAGGGTCTAGAAGAAGGTTGAGCCTGGGCAGCAAGAGGGTGCTAGCTGTGTGCACAGTCTGTAGGAGAGAGACAAGGGCCTGGAGTGTAAGGCCAAAGCACTAGTGCTGCAAGTGAGAGCCAACTAGGCTGAATGTCGTTTTTGTTGATGTGAAAAGGAATGCAGAAAACCCATGCGAGGGAAACCTCTCTTAATAAAAACGGGCAAAGAAAGCACTTAAAAAAAAAGAAACAGCGAGTGGCGGTGTCCTTAACCTCCCTGACGGTAATCCCGAGTGTGGCTCAGCTTTAAATTTCAGCACCATTAGCGGTAACCCCGAGCCACACTCGGGATTGCATTGCAGGATCCTGGTGCTGTATACTTACCTTGTCCCCAGGATCCTGCGATGTCCCCCCGCGCTGTCTGCGGGCTGTGTCCTCCTCCGAAGCCTCTCTGTGCCAGGCTCAGTTCCCTGCGAGCGTCGCGACGCACGGGGCGGAGCCTGGTGGCAAATTCAAAAGAATGTAAAAATCATAACACATTACTGTAGGACACTTTACTGGGATGCCAATAAATTTAATGTACATACTGTACATTACACTACTGTAAAGTGTCCCTTTACATCAAAAGTTGCTTTAGACCAGCTAGAAAACAACGATAGTAAATTAGAACACTTGCAGAATTGAGCGATAGGGATTTGTGGGGAAATTTATTTTATTGTCATTATATTATTTTTTTTAATTATTTATATTTATTTATTATATTATAATTTATGATTTTGTGTTTCAAACTTCATCATACCCGGGATATCTACTAGACTCTTGGTGGACAGATTTAAGTGTGTTATTGTTAAGAATTACAGGCCTACAATATAAAACGCCAAATTTCCATACAAAATAATTGTACCGCTTTCAGCACCTAAAATCTGAAATAATCATACTGCCAGGGAGGTTAAAGCCCTACATTTGATGCTAGTTCTTAATAAATATATATATATATATATAGTTATATTTTGACCTGGAACAAGTATGCTAATCATGACGCTTGAATATCCCGATCTGTATTCTTGTCTTTAATCAGAGACACGGAGTATTGAAGCCACGGGATTAGCCTAACAGCCAGGCAACGTACGTGTATGTATGTATATTTATTTATATTACACATTATATATATATATATATATATATATATATATATATATATATATATATATATATATATATATATATATATATATATATATATATATATATATATATATATATATATATATATATATATATATACACATATACATACACACACACACACACACATACATATACACATACATACAGACATACATATAGTAGGGGTGCAACGGATCGTTGCCGATCCGTGATCCGTACAGATCACCCTCCGCGGATCGGCACACCCGCGATCCGCGGAACACTTTTCGGCCTCAGCCATAGGAAAGTCCCCGGCTTCGGCCTAGCTCCGGAGCTGCGGCCATCTTGGTACACCCGGAAGTGGCCGCTGTCTCGACAGGAAGTGACGTTTCGTCGCCGCCATCTTGCTACACCCCACACTTCTGCACAGTACAATAATGATAGAGTGAGAAGGGGGCAAGCGGACATCTTGTTACACCCACCGGAGTTTTAAATTTAAAAGCCATTTTCAACACAAAACTGAGCTTATATGCACAAATACTGTATTTATGCATATAAGCTCGGTTTTGTGTTGAAAATAGCTTTTAAATCTAAAACTCCGGTGCGTGTAACAAGATTTGTGTGTTTTGTTTTTTTTTTTTTTTTTTATGCTGATCCGAGGATCGATCCGATCCGTGACTCTGATCCGAGGATCGATCCGATCCGTGAGATTTTTGATCCGTTGCACCCCTAAAATATAGACACATATATACATACACACACGTTGCCTGGCTGTTAGGCTAATCCCGTGGCTTCAATACTCCGTGTCTCTGATTAAAGACAAGAATGCAGATCGGGATATTCAAACGCCATGATTAGCATACTTGTTCCAGGTCAATGACTACAGAGTACTAAAACCACCGTGTCAGAAAGTAGAAGTTTTTTTTCTACTTGCCAGGCAAGTATACATTTTTTTTAATTTTTTTTTTTTTTATAAGAAGAGGCCTGCTATGGAAGCTTCCACGTTTCTACGACAACAGATTACCATTAGGAATGGACTAACATATTATTCTCACCTACAAAAGGGCGCTATTGAAATGTGAATATGTATCAGTCTACATGGCATTATTCACCTGTATTTGGACCTATGGTTTCTATTATCACGTCAGTCATTTCCCTTCTCCCAATGTGCTGATGCAGAATTGCAGTCTTTTCCACAGGCGTCTTTCCATCCAAATAGCCTGCAGCAGCATGTAACGTCTTCTCTTTAATTTCCTCATCAGACATCTCCGTGGCTAGGGATGAACATAAATATTAATGTGTTGTGGTTTACAGGTAAGGCAGAAAACAATAGCACACGCAGCAATGGACTAACCTCCCTGTGAATATGAAAAAAAAAAAAAAATCATCAATGCATTCAGCAACTCAAAGTAATTGGATTTTGTACGCCACTGAATAGATAGTTCAGCTGATCATAAACCATTGCTTGTATGACTATGAAATACAGTACTGTGCCACACTTAAAAAAGGGAAAGACATGGCCATACTTCTTGAAAATGTCTGATGTGTGTCATCACTTATTTAGAAGACCTGATACAGTTTTGGCATATTGTTAGGCCTCATGTACACTGCTGCTGCTAAATGGACGTTTAGGAGCAGTTTCATGTCATTTTTTTCAACTGCTCCTGAACTTTCCTCTATGTTATCTTATTGGTACATGTACACAAGGTCGTTTACAGTCATTTCTAGGCAGTTAGAGGCATTTTTTGGAACGCAAAAAAATGCGTTCAGAAGCTGAGTTTACAGGCATTTCAAGAGCCAAACGCTTCTAAACGCGGTAATTCGCGTTTAGTTTACAGGCGTTTTTCATTTTTGCCCATTTACATTTTTTTTTTTTTTTTTTAACGCGGCATAACGGACGTTTTAAACGTGGGTTACTATCTGTCAAATTAAATAGTTCAGGAGAGGTTGTAAAAACGTCCCGTGTACATGAAGCCCAATGCCCTGTACAAACGATCGGACATTCCAACAACAAAACCGTGGATTTTTTTCCGACAGATGTTGGCTCAAACTTGTCTTGTATACACATGGTCACACAAATGTTTGTCGGATATTCCGAACATCAAGAACGCGGTGACATACAACGGGACTATAAAGAGGAAGTTCAATAGCCAGTGCGCCACCCTTTGGGCTCCTTCTGCTAATCTCGTGTTTATCTTGTGTTAGTAGAAGTTTGGTGAGAGACTATTCGCGCTTTTTAGCCTTGTGCTTTTCAGTTCGTTACTGCTCTTCAGTTTGTGCTTGTGGGTTCGTATCTGTTCTTCAGTGCGTGTTGTCAGTTCGTTACTGTCTTTCAGCGCGTTCCATTAGCTCGTATCTGTTTCTCAGTACGTTCTTGTCCGCACGTTTCTGATTTACAGATTGTTCTTCTCAGGTTCTGATTTTCAGTGCGTTCTGTTAGTTCGTTCTGACCAGCTGACCGTTTTCAAGCCATGCTGCGGGTACGTACTCGTAGAGTTCGTGCTGTGCAAGGGCTTGATGTTGGAGTCCATGAACAGGGCGAGGAGGAGTTCATGGACCAAGAATTGGTTGCAAAGTGGATTTGCCTTTAGTAAATACCCCCATTGTCACTGTAAACGACACCAACTTACTCCAAAAACTGGTATTGAGCATTGAAAGAAGCCACACATTGTTGAGTATAAAACATTTTACTCCGTGCACATTCACATGTGCATTAGAAAAAGTATTTTTTTTTAACAAACCAACATTTTTATGTTCGACAGTAGTAATATCCTTTTTTTGGTTAAACAGGCATGTTTAAAACCATAACATACACAACTCAGGAACTTACAAAGTTCAACTTTGATAAATTGAAGGCAATATGTGACATTAGTATGTCAAAACTGTGTAAATATTGCCTTCATCAGATGGGGTGATGTCACCCCTTTAAAAGCCAAATTTTGAAGATGCACACAAATTGGGAGTCAAAAAAAGTGGATTTCACTCCTGATCCCATGCCTAATGTCAACATGCTAGCTCTCATCATGGGGGATCAATCCCTACCTCTCATCTACTTTAGTTGCGAGGAAAGGGTTGCACTCACAAAAACGCGTACATTGATATCCTGTGATGTCAGATAGCAGTTGTTGACACACATGCATCTTCAAAAATTGGTTTCAAAATTAAAATTACTTTTTTAAAATTAAAAAATATAACGACAATCTGTAAAAATGTTTGGGTTTTTTATATTCTGACTAAAACATCAATGATGTTGAGTCTTTTTTCAACATCGTCGATGTTTTCCTTTATCTTCTCTAATTCCCGATTGCACACCATGATCTCCCCGATGAGGATCTGTGCACTTGCACTGTTGAAATGAGTTTGTTATTCCACAACATCCACATCACCTAAAATAAAAAAAACACACCATGTATTATAAATATGCAGGCATACATCTATTACCTGAAGCTGTGGTCTCAGACACTGACCTGTTGTTGTCACTATTTTGCCCAATTCCTGAACCTCTCCTCCCTCCACATCTTCTTCAGGGTGTGTAGGGATTTCCCCTTCTTTAGGAGGTGTGGTGTTCTTGGTGTCCTCAGATGTCCCGAGTCTTTTCTCCCCTATGTGAATAAAAAATTAAGGTATACTTAGCACACAGATATTTGAGGCAAGAAATAGGAATATGAAACATTGCATGGAAGTGTCGTACAATTGTCTGTTTTGGCAGAGTTCCAAGCTGAAAACATGTTTTTCTTCCCCTTTCTAAAGCCGGAATACTTACCTTTTTTGTTATTAAAGTTTCACAGATGGAGAGACCCTTAGTATCCGCTGGAGCACCTGCGTGGGACACCCTAAAAAGGGTGTTCTGGTGTCACACACTAGTTCTCCTGCGTCTAGATGTGTAAACAGCTGCTGAGTGTCCTCTCCTTACACTGAATCAAGTTTGCATTTCAGTCTAGTTACAAACCCATCTAGACAACAATGTACTAAACTTCTTTTCATACAAATAGTTGCAGCTCTAGTTCAGGCCTAACAATTATTTACAAAATCGATTAGTTGGCCGATTGTTTCGATTAATCGGTTAATAACATTAAAAAGGAGTGTAGTGTATAATTTAGTTAATATGTAAAGTTAAAAAAAAAAAAAAAAAAAAAGGCAATTTCTTCTTAAATATCTCTAAGCAGTGGTAAATATAAATAAAAACTATATGGTTAGGGAGCAAAATATCTAATCCACTCTGAGAAGAACAGACAGAAGAAATATACTCTATATATTATTAGAAGAGATATACTGTATTCTATTAGATGAGAGATATACTGTATATACTATTAAAGGGTGAATCTAGTAAATATCATCAGACTAAGATAAAAAATTTTTAGTAAAAAAAAAAACCAAACAAAAAAAATTCATTTTAAGAACGTTCGATTTTCTAATCGTTAGTGAGGTCAAATCGACGTTCATTTTCAACCACAGCGACGTGAAAATTTGGAAATAGAAAACTTCTTGGTCAAAGGAATTTTCAGACAGCATATGTGGTTTTCGTTCAGAAATTACAACGTTTTTAAAAAACAGAATGTTAAAAACAAGTGAAAATTTCAAACATTCTTTCATTCATGGAATGTACAAAGATTTTTCGTCTGAATATTCTCATCTGAAAATTGATCCGTGTGGCCAGCACAAGGCTCGGTACACACCTATGCAGTTTGCTTTTGATCTGTTTATGCAGTGATTTTTGATGTGTGTTTTGATTTTGCTGTGATTTGCGTTTTTGCATTCTTTTTGGCCAATTTGTTGTTGGGCAGATTAAAAAACACAAATTGCTGCAAAAACGCATTACATGCTTTTCTGCAGCTTCTCCATTGAAGTATATTGAACCAAATAAGCACCGTTTTGCGTTAAAAAAGTCCCTGCACCTTTCGAAAAAACGCAGCGGCTGAAAAAAGCATAGATGTCCCATAGGAAACCATGTAAATGAACTGTAGTGCGTTTCTGCAAAAAGCACCAAAAAACACAGATGTGAACCAGGTCTAAGACGTTTAGTAACATGATGGGGTTAAAAAAAAAAAAAAACGAAAATTAGCCCTTTATAGTACAAAAAAAAGCAGATAATCACTACTGTAAGGGGGTCATTTTTTTTACAGTAGACCTGTGAAAGTAATATTTACAGTAGTGATTTGCTCTTTTTGTACTATAAAGGGCTCATTTTAGTTTTTTTTTAATCCCATTATGTTACTGGCCGATTAATTGATTATGAAAATAGTAATCGATTAATTTCATAATCGATTCGTAATCGATTAGTTGTTTCAGCCCTAGCCTGAACAAATGTAGTTACCTGCATCTGCCAAAAACATTGTATTAGTGGGCGAACAAACAATGTTTACTACGAACGATTACTGTCCCCACGCCATTTTAAAATGTACAACAGTAAAGAAATCACATGGAGCAGCATGCAAGTAAAAATATTATTATTATTATTATTAATAATAGGAACACACGACAAAATACTTACTTTTTTGCAGCACTCTCTTGATCTTTCTGTACTGATCCTGCTCACTCAATTTGAGGTCTGAGTTTCCTCAATTGCTCCTTGGATCGTCGTACCCCAAAATTCTTCTGCAGACTTCTCACAACTTTAGTCATGATCTTGGCCTTTCTCACATTTGGGTTGCCGTACGGTCCATACTTTCCATCATAGTCGGCCCTCTTCAAGATATCCACCATCTCTACAAAGGACTGTCGTCGCTTTTTTCGTCCTCCTCATTGCTGATATTATCATGCACCGGTTGTCTCTCCGCCATGTACTCTCCCACTGCGCCGAAAGAGAAGGGGCAGGCAATATACTAGAAAGAAGGTCAGGGCGGAGTTTCACGCATGCGCAGTGTAGATAAAGCATAACATGCGTGCGTCATGCATACGATCTGTGAGTGGAGCATGGAGTAGCGTAATCGCCGACCGTGCAAACAAAGGTACCATTTTAACTCGGGGCATCAGTAGTTAGTGGCTTATACTGCTTAAAGATTGAGGCCTATATTGGGACAAGATTAGGAGAGTCTAGCCTGACATTAGGGTTTGTCTTGTGTTGTGTCTTGCAGATAAAATGGATACATTTAATGACCATGACTTCCTCCCCAACTTCATTGATAAGTACTGAGAGCTGCCCTGTCTGTGGCAAGTGAAACACCAATTTTATAACAACAAAATAAAGAGGAAGGCAGCACTGGATCAACTGCTGGAATTGGTGAAGCCGGTGATTCCCACGGCAGACATCACCTATTTAAAGTGCAAAATTGGTGGCCTGAGGAGCACATATAAAATAGGGAGCGCAAAATGGTCCAGCATTCCATGAGATCAGGAGCAGCAGCAGATGACATATGTCCCCAGGCTCTGGTACTACGACAGACTGCGGTTTTTGTCAGGCCAGAGTGAACCCAGGCCATCACTCTCAACCCTTCCTTCCACCTCAGATGAGTCTTCCGACGTACAACCTGGGCCTTCCACCCAGGAAGAAGATGTGGAGGAGCCCAGCTTGAGCCAGGTATAGCATTGTTCAACATATTTCTTGCCAAAAATGTAATGATGTTAACTAGATGCTATTACTGATCACCAATTTCTGATTTAACAAAGTGGTTTACATATCAAGACAATAGTACCCAAAAATGATTGGGACAAGAATGAAAACTGCTGAGGTCAGAATGATAGTCTTTTTTTATTTGTTAACATTCAATTTGCAACAGTCATGAGCTCTAAATTGTGTGTGATTGATGACCAAAAAACTAGGAGGAGGCCGTGGAAAGTAGCAGCCAGGAGGTGGCGGGGGAAAGTGACAGCCAGGAGGTGGCCGTGCCCGTTAGCCTGACCGAATCCCAGGTTCCTCCCCTCCGCCTTACAACAAAAAGGCCCAGGAAGGGGAGGAAGGTGGAGGAGTCAGCGGCTGCTTTGATTCAGCAGGTTACTGCGGTACTCACAAACACCCTTAATGTCCAGGAGGCCTTTGCGTGTATGACGGCCAGCAAAATGCAAGTAATGGAGGAGAGCCAACGCCTCATCTGTGAGGAGGTCATATTTCAGGCCCTAAATATAGGGGTGAAGGGCCAACTCACCAATAAAAGTCACATATGTGACTTGGACCATACTCCTCCTCCACCTCTTGCAACACCTCCAATACCACAGCCACAGCCTGGAAGGAAGCGTGCAAGGAAGTCTTGAGAGCGATGGCCTGGGTTCGGTCTGGTCTGGCAAAAGACGCAGGCAGTTGTAAGACCACAGCCTCGGGAAATATGTGTCATCTGCTGCTGCTCCCGATCTCTCGGAGTCCTGGACAGGATTGTGCTCCATATTAAATGGACTCCTCAGGCTACCAATTTTGCCTGTCAAATAATTGATGTCTGCGCTGGGGTACAAAGGCTTCACCTATTTCAACAGTTTATCCAGCGTTGCCTTCCTCTTTGTTTCCCTTTACCTTTGGAACTTGTTACATGTTGCACCCAAAAGAGCTTGGACCTGAATTTCCGGGAGGCCATCATATGACGGCCTCCCCTATGCACGCTCCTTGCAGGGCGCGCGCTGTGATCACCGAGTCACTGAGACTCAGGTGATCACAGATCCGAGTAAGGGGCCGATCCCAGTCCCTTACCACGTGATCAGCTGTCAGCCAATGACAGCTGATCACATGATGTAAACAAAAGCTCAGTAATCATTCTTTTTTTATCCTTACGCTGACAGCGTGAGAAAAAAAAAGCTGATCACCGGCTTATGTGCAAGGGACATCTGTCCCAAAGAGGAAGAGGCAATTCTTCCCCTAATAAATTTGTAATTTTTTTTTTTGAGAAATACCTGGCTATGTGTTTTAGTTCAAAAAGGACAGTGTTTGTGAGTAGGCAGGTACTTTTTAAAAGTACAATGTCAAATTAACAAGGGACACAAACACCAACCAACCTCTTTTGATGTTAAAAAACACAAGATAATAATGGTGTTGTGGTAACATGACACACAAAACAACAAAAAAATATTATGGAGATCACTAGAAAAAAAATAAAAAATAAATATTTCGGGAGAGCTTGAGAAAAAAAAAAAAAGTAAAAGTAGATCACTAGAAAAAACAAAACAAATAAACAAACATTATTCTGGAGATCTGGCGGAAAAAAAAAAAAAATAAAAAAATAAAAAAAATAAAAACATTATTCAGGAGATCATGAGAAATAATAAGAAAATCAGTTTGTCAGAACTCTGTGTGAATATCAGCAGCAAAGCAACTTCATTATTCTAGCATTATAAAGAAGAGAATGCTCTGCATTGAAAGATTAAACAATTTGCAGCATGACGAATGTGCCATCTCCATTACGAACGCTAGTTTTACAAGACCGAGCACTTCCGTCTCATAATTGATTCAGAGCATGCATGGAATTTTGTGCCTCAGACTTGTGTACACACGCTCGGAATTTCCAACAACAACGTTTTTTGTCGGAAAATTTGAGAACCTGCTCTCAAACATTTGTTGTCGAAAATTCCAACAGCAAATGTTCGATTGAGCATACACATGGTCGGACTTTCCGACAACAAGCGAACATTTCCCATCAGAAATTCCGACCGTGTGTATGCGGCTTTAGAGTTCAGCTATGGGCTAAATAGATAAAACAGCCGTTTGATGAGTGAATATTTATGGAAACGCTAGATACAGCAATGTTGTTCTAAAATGTACCACGTCTGTTGCATTTTTTATGCCAAGCTAAAGCTCTCCTTGTACTTTCCTGCAAAAGCAATGCCTAAATCTAGTTCTGAAGGGCCCTTTCACACTGGGGCGGTTTGCAGGCGCTATTGCGCTAATAATAGCCCCTGCAAACCGACCCGAAAGTGCCGCTGCTTTGTATCCAGTGTGAAAGCCCTGAGGGCTTTCACACTGGAGCGGTGCGCTAGCAGGACGGGGAAAAAAGTCCTGCTAGCAGCATCTTTGGAGCGGTGAAGGAGCGGAGTATATACCGCTCTTCACCGCTCCTGCCCATTGAAATCAATGGGACGGCGCGGCTATACCGCCGGCAAGCGCCTCTGCCCCTCAGAAGGGAGTGAAAGTGCCCAGTTTTGAAGTGTCATGTTACACACATATTTAGAGCGTAACATGATCCCTCTTCTCTCTGCTGGCTATTGTAATATTTGAATTTAGTGAAGCCGTGCCTGGCTCCAGCCTCAAAGCTTTGTTATTCAGTCACAGAGAATTGTGGATGAGAAAACTACAAGTCCCATCTGCCACAGTTGCAGGGGGACATTAGTTCTCAGTCAAGCACAAGCATAGTGACATCACTGCATTTGTAATCCATTTATACTTCCTGAAGCTTCATAAAAGGTCTGTACCTCCTACAGACCTGAGCTGGAGAAAGAATCTGCAGAAGCCAGAGCATTGCACCCATGATCCATTGAGCACAGTTGCGAGGAATTGCAGTATTGAATGCAAAAAAAAAAAAAAAGACAAAATGTGGACCTCGTGGTCTATGTTTCGCTACTCCTCAGAATTTATTCCATGGGCCTCAGAGAACTCCACCGACGCACCTGTGTAGCCAGAGTGGAATGTATCCCTCTTAATATCTACATTCCTTACTGCCTTGACCCCTCTATCCCCACTCTCTCTCTTTTTCTCCTCTCCCTTTAAATGTTACAGTGTTACACGATCACCTAAATCACAATCTCTAGTTTCTTCAGACCGAAACGGTGGCAAACACAGAGCTTCCCCCTCAGAGAAAACAAAAGCCCTAGCCTACTTGTAATGAGTGGGCACCACTCGTTGAGTAGATAGTGGTGCTCACCTACCCTTAATAAGCCAGGTTAGACGCTGTAGGTATACAGGCTTATATACCAAACCAAATTTACCGCAGCTCACAAATTATCTAAACCATAAGACGGTACGACACCAGTGTTGCAAGGATGTATATCTCTGTTTATATGATATTGAACGACATAGGTATACTGTACAATTTTTCTATCTCAATAAAATAAGATTGACTTAAAAAAATACAAATGCATATTTTTACTTTCTGCAATAGGAGTAAATTTATGCATTTTATTATTTAATTTTTTTTGCAAAAAGGTGGAATTCACCTTTAACGCTTTACTGCCACCAACATAGGTCTTACGGTGTTGGCAGTGGGAAGGTTCCACACAAACTCATGTACACTGCACAAGCCAACTGTCTGCTTTCTAATGAGAGTGCTGAATACCCTCTGGATCGCGTTCTGTGACCTCCAGAATGTGCCCTCTCCCACCGCTTCGGGGCTCCATTGTCCCACTTGCGGGCCCAGAACCTGCATGGTGGTGTTGCTGGGGAGGGAGACCTGGCTAAAATGAACCTGAAAACAGTGTGTGTCACTTTCCCTGACTCCCAGAACCAGGGAAGAAACCAAGCACAATGTCTTATAGAGTGACAAATGGAAAGACAAAATATTCCTTCTAGATGATCAATGTACATTAAAAGGATTTTAATAAACTTTGTTGCAAAGTCCTACCTGTTTCTGCTCTGAAGGAATAGCTCTTTGTTAGATCATGTCTTGTGTCGGACCGATTCTGAACGGGAATTACTTTTTCATTTTTGATTAGCTTATGCACTTGCGGTGAGGAGAGTCACAGGGTCTGCAATCCTTTAATATTTGGATGTGATTAACCCTTTAGGAAAATCTACCCAAAATGGAATTTTTTGTTCCAGTGGGTGTCTAAAATCTGATTAGTATCTTAGTGCAGACTTCTGATAAAATCAGTGAGTGAAACACACAAGCAGAAAATTACATATCCGCGGGCATGCTGTACAAAAACGGTGTACGGAACACCTCCAGGATGCCATATCGCATTGAATTATACAGAAAATGTCAGCGTTGGTAATTTTCATTAACAATAAATCCCAATACGGCTTGTGTCACAATTGTATATGTTATACTACTTTTTTTTTTTAAATTTACAATATTTTTTTTACCCACGAAAGTAGTTACTTATTAAAAATATTATATCACACAAGGGGCCCCTATGTGATATAAGTAAAGTTTTAGAAAGAGTAAAAAAATTAAAGTTACACCTAAGCACTAACCCCTTCCCAGTCATAACATTTTTAGCTACCCGCCCTAACAGGAATGCAATGTGCCTGCCGGGGGCCTATGCATGGAAATGTTGCTTGTGATACAAGTTACATACTGCCACACACACTGAAGTCAGAGCAGTAAATTACAGGCCTTATTCACAGTTAACTTCAAACTGATGACCTGTAGGGGCTTTTAAAATATCACCAATGGAAAACAGTGGGAAGACAGCACTGGATTCAAGGCACTGGTAATTACCTGATTTTTAAAAGTCAGCAGCTACATTGTTTGTAGCTGCTGACTTAAAAAAAAATAAGTTCCTCTTTAAAGGGGTGGTAAACCCCCCTTTTTTTTTTTAAATAACATGTCATTCTTACCTCCACTGTGCAGTTTTGCACAGAGTGGCCCTGATCCACCTGTTCTGGGGTTCCCCGGCGGCCCTATCTGTTCCTCCCCCTATCGGTAAACCCCCTAGGAGAAGTGCTCTCCCTGGGAGTTACCATGCGGGCACGCTCCCAAGTCCAGCATTTGCTTCCATAGACACAGAATGCTGGACTCGGACCCGCCCCCTTCATTGGATTTGATTGACAGCAGCGGGAGCCAATGGCTGTGCTGCTATCAATCTATCCAATCAAAAGCAGAGACAACGGGCAGAGAGGAAGAGCGCGTCTCTGCCGAGGGAACAAACAGGCTCAGGTGAGTAAAACAGGGGGGCAGGTCAGTGTCAGGCGTTTTTTCACCTGGATGCAATAAGGTGACAAAAACACGAGGGTTTACAACCCCTTTAAGTAGTGGAGAGGTTTACCACACTCCTCAGCTTGCTTGTATTAAAAAAGTACCACTTTAAATTTAAAAAAAAAAATTGGATCTTATGTAGAGCTGCTGAATGATCTTGCCTATACATGGCCAACATTAAAAAGGGGATGTAAGCAAGTTAATTGAAAACACATACTGGTATAAAAAAAAAACATTGAAGTTTATTTAACCACCTGACAACTGGGCACTTAAACCCCCTTCGTGACCAGACCAATTTTCAGCTTTCAGCGCTCTCACACTTTGAATGACAATTACTCAGTCATGCAATACTGTACCCAAATGAATTTTTTGTCCTTTTTTTCATACAAATAGAGCTTTCTTTTGGTGGTATTTGATCACCTCTGGGTTTTTTATTTTTTGCGCTATAAATGAAAAAAGACCGCAAATTTTGAAAAAAAACGCATTTTTCTTAGTTTCTGTGATAAAATTTTTCAAATTAGTAATTTTTCTTCATAAATTTTGGCCACAATTTATACTGCTACATATCTTTGGTAAAAATAACCCAAATTAGTGGATATTATTTGGTCTTTCTGAAAGTTAGAGAGTCTACAAGTTATGGTGCAAATCATAAAAATTGATCACATCTGATGCACTGACGGCCTATCTCATTTCTTGTGACCCGAACAAGTCAGGAAAGTACAAATACCCCCCAAATGACCCCTTTTTTGAAAGTAGACATTCCAAGGTATTTAGTAAGATGCATGGTGAGGTTTTTGATGTTGTCATTTTTTCCCACAATTCTTTGCAAAATGAAGATTTCCCCCCCCCCCCCCCCCACAAAATTGTCATTGTAATAGGTTATTTCTCTCACATGGCATGTATATACCACAAATGACACCCCAAAATACATTCTGCTACTCCTCCTGAGTATTACGATACCACATGTGTGGGACTTTTTCACAGCCTGGCCACATAGAGAGGCCCAACATGCATGGAGCACCATCACGTGTTCTAGGAGCATAAATTACACATCTAATTTGTTGACTACCTATTACACTTTTGAAGGCCCTGGAGCACCAGGACAATGACACGTGACACTGACGTGGCACTGATGACAAATGGCACTGATACGTGGCACTGATGACAGATGGCACTGATACGTGGCACTGACGTGGCACTGATGACAGATGGCACTAATACATGGCACTGATGACAGATGGCACTAATACGTGGCACTGACAGATGGCACTAATACGTGGCACTGACAGATGGCACTAATATGTGGCACTGATGACACATGGCACTAATATGTGGCACTGACGACATGTGGCGCTGATGACAAATGGCACTGATATGTGGCACTGATGACATGTGGCACTAATACATGGCACTGATGACAGATGGCACTAATACGTGGCACTGATGACAGATGGCACTAATACGTGGTACTGATGACAGATGGCACTAATACGTGGCACTGATGACACTGATGACAGGTGGCACTGATACGTGGCATTGATGACACTGATGACAGGTGGCACTAATACGTGGCACTGATGACACGTGACACTGATGACAGATGGCACGTGACACTGACAGGTGGCACTGATGACAGATGGCACTGATGACAGATGGCACTATGTGGCACTGATGACAGATGGCACTATGTGGCACTAATGACAGATGGCACTATGTGGCACTGATGACAGATGGCACTTATACGTGGCAGTGGGGACAGATGGCAGGGGCAGATGGCAGGGGCAGATGACAGGGCAGATGGCAGGGGCAGATGGCAGGGGCAGATGGCAGGGGCAGATGACAGGGCAGATAGCAGGGCAGATGGCAGGGCAGATGGCAGGGACTGTTAACAGCGGGACACCTTTTTTTTTTTTTATTTTTTTTTTTTTTTACACTCACCGCCGCAGCGGTTCGCTCTCCCTCCTCACACGCTGTCTCTGTGTGAGGAGGGAGAGCCGGCGATGAGAGAGGATCTCATATGTTTACATATGAGATCCTCTCTCATTGGCACTGCCGATCGCACCGTAAACGGCCGCTGTCATTGGCCGTTTACGGTGATCTGTGACTGGCTGTGTCCGAGGGACACGGCCAGCACAAAACTTCCGCGATGCGCGCTCGCGGGAGCGCGCAATGCGGAAGTAAACAGGAGGACGTCCAGGGACGCCCTCCCGGCAATTGGAGTCCGCGCTGTAGCCGTCTTTCGGCTATAGCGCGGACGCCTAGTGGTTAATATTGTGCTGCTTCTATGGCAGGACATGGTGCCTCTCTATACCAGGCACCAGTAAAAGGAAGGTAACCGACCAGATTCATCCTTCCATTTTTGTTATATTTTGTTAGTGGAGTTTACAACCACCTTACAGCAGACCTTCACCCCAAATTGTAATTTATTTTGCACTACCCCTTTTGGGTGGAGCCCCACTTTAATTTGTAGGGAGAAGATTTTTTTTTTTTGGAGGTTTACTACCGCTTTATTACTGGCAGGGGTGCTTACACTGATCATCTTTTATTTAGTCATGCAAAACTTTTATCTCAAAAAGGGAAAAAAACTGTTTGCTGTAACGGATTATAAAGTGTGAGCTGGAGTTTGGCTTCTGTTTGTTAGTTTAGCTAAATCTCCTAATACAGCCATGGCCAAAGGTTTTGAGAATGACACAAATAATAATTTTCACAAAGTCTGCTGCTTCAGTTTTTATGATGGTAGTTTGCATATACTCCAGAATGTTATGAAGAGTGATCAGATGAATTGCAATACATTGCCATGAAAATGAACTTAATCCCATAAAAAAAACATTTCCACCACATTTGTGATGAAGGCTTCAGGACGCCCAAGAAAGTCCAGGGAGCGCCAGGACTGTCTCCTACAGATGATTCAGCTGCGGGATTAGGGTATCAACAGTGCAGAGCTTGCTCGGGAATGGCAGCAGGCAGGTGTGAGTGCATCTGCACACACAGTGAGAAGACGTTTGGAGGATGGCCTGGTGTTAAGAAGAGCAGCAAAGAATTCTCTTCAGGAAAAACATCAGGGAAAGACTGATATTCTGCAAATGGTACAGGGATTGGACTGATGAGGACTGGGGTAAAGTCACTTTCTCTGAAGAATCTCCTTTCCGATTGTTTGGGGCATCCAGAAAAAACCTTGTCCGGAGAAGAAAAGGTGAGCGCTATCATCAGTCCTGTGTCAAGCCAGCATTAAAGTATCCTGAGACTATTCATGTGTGGGGTTTCTTCTCAGCCAAGGGAGTGGGCTCACTCACAATTCTGCCTAAGAACACAGCCATGAATAAATGATGGTACAAAAACATCCTCTGAGAGCAACTTCTCCCAACCATCCAAGAACAGTTTGGTGATGAACAATGCCTTTCCCAGCATGGTGGAGCACCTTGCCAGAAGGCAAAAGTGATAGGTGGCTTGGGGAACAAAACATCTACATTTTGGGTCCATGGCCAGGAACCTCCCCAGACCTTAATCTCAATGAGAACTTGTGGTCAATCCTCAAGAGGCGGGTAAACCAAAATCCCCCCACAAATTCTGACAATCTCCAAGCATTGATTATGCAAGAATGGGCTGCCATCAGTCAGGATGTGGCCCAGAAGTTGATTGACAACATGCCAGGGGTCAACACTGCAAATATTGACTCTTTGCATAAACTTTATGTAATTGTCAATAAAAGCCTTTGACACTTATGAAATGCTTATTATTATACTTCAGTATACCATAGTAACATCTGACAAAAAGATCTCAAAACACTGAAGCAGCAGACTTTGTGAAAATTAATCTTTGTGTCATTCTCAAAACTTTTGGCCACGGCTGTACATTTAAGAGCCCTTTTACACTGTCTGATCAGGTCCGCCTGTCACTTTTTCATTCACCTATATGGAGCGGCGGATGTCAGCGGTGACAAGTCCGCTGACATCCGCCGCTATCCAATCCGACCCTGTCTGCAAAATCCAGATGGATGGCGGTCCTATTTTCCATCTGTCTAGCGGATCGGATGAAAATGGACAGGCAGTCTGTTTTCACCTGATTTGCCCATAGAGGAGAGTGGGACAGGGGAGCAGCGATGGACCTGTCATCAGCAGAGCGATCCACCTCACTGAGCAAGTGGATTCCATCCAACGGCAGCACCCGTGTGAAAGGGGCCACTCCCACCCCCCCCCCCCCACCCCCACAGACTGACAATCCTGCTGTGCCTCCTGTGATTATTCCTCCAGAGTTGTGTCTCACTAATTCTGGAGGTGGTCAGATCACCAGGTGAAAAGCCTACAACAAGGAAAACGAATGCAGTCACCACATCTAATGATTGGCAAGCTGCAATATATTACATTTTTGGTTGAATACCACTTTAAGACTCTGTGTTGGATGTGGGACTTTTGTAGAGGGTTCCCTCAAACAATACTGACAGGAAAAGCCAGCAGTCCTAGCAGACAAGGTCTGCCTCCAGTACAATGTGACCAGGGCCATTGCTAGGCGCACACACACTGCTTCTAGAAGCCCAGCCTCGCAGGTAAGCAGCCATGACAGGTACACCCGTCTATAGGAATCCCCCCCGGCTCACCAGCGCGGTATTGGAAGCCCACAGGAGAAGGAGAATGATCCGCAAGCTCCAGCCGGACGACAACCAGTGATACACTCATATGTCAGGCCAGACACGGGCAGGGAGCGCACACAGGGACAGTCACTATACCAGCCTGGAACCCGACTATTCCCTCTACCGTCTCACAACTGCACATCCGGAATCAGGAACCCGTGACCCCGTCTGGGACTTTTCATTGGCCGCTTACC
This sequence comes from Lithobates septentrionalis, assembly GCA_037952835.1. Classification (NCBI taxonomy): domain Eukaryota; kingdom Metazoa; phylum Chordata; class Amphibia; order Anura; family Ranidae; genus Lithobates; species Lithobates septentrionalis. Next base: position 2,841,481 of record JBBDGP010000735.1, on the reverse strand, counting down.
ATGACTTGACAAAGATCCGCGGCTGCCATGCTTGATGTGGGAAAACAATGTAAACAAGCCGGAGATGGAAATAGACCTGTGTTGTGGTTTTATGACAAATGATAGTGGACATATTTATAAACAATGAGTTCGTCAACTATACAAGCCTATACAGCAGGTGCTCCTACAAAGAACACTATATACACAAATTACATAACTCGCCGCCTTTCTGTCACCCTCACTTCAGCTAGGCCATTTCTCCCTGCGCTTCAAATGACCGTGGTCTCCAGAAACATGGCCGCCTCAGAGGGACCTGTCTGACCTCTAGTGTGTTATCGCTTGTGTTGCGGGAGTTGGAGATCTGTCAAAAGTAGCCCGAGGAGAGCAATACTGTCCGAGCTTAGGGTGAGTTACAGTCTGACACTTCTCACCACATAGAGAAGCACAGGACAGTCTGCTGATGAGATAAATAGTGGAAATAGAGTTCATGAGCACACCTGGATAAAGAGATCCCGCTCTATTCTTCAATGAACAATGTCCATACATAGGGTGCAGACATGGAGGAGCTCTCTGTCACATAGGAAGTGTGGATAATGAACACTCAGGGGTCTCCTAAGTGTCAGATAAACTTTTCACCCCTGCAACCAATCAGATTCGCGCTGTCATGGCAGGGTGATGACATATCTCCCAACTTTTTGAGATGGGAATAAGGGACACCTATCAGCAAAAGTATACAGGCAAAGGACACACCCCCTGTCACGCCCCCTTAAAATAGAATTGTACAAAAAAAACAAAAAAAAAAACAAGATTGAATAAACCCACAAGTGCTTTTTTACCACTACTATTCCTTTTATATTGGCTTTTGGAATTTACAAATGCAGCAATTTAGAATTTGGATGAAAGGTTTAGCCCTGGGAAACATTTTATTGATAGATAAAAAGTACATTTTATATACAACTATATAGATCAGACCAAAATGAGGGGGAATGAGGGACAGAGGGACATTGCTCCAAATCAGGGACAGTTGTGATAGCATAGATTACTGGAAAGCCGACCACCCTCCCTTGGTAATTCATAGCGATCCCGTCAGAATTCTGGAGACCCCAATGACACACACACACACACACACAACAGGCAGCTTTAGTGTGCAGAGTGAGTCTGAACTCTTTGTTAACCGCTTGCCGACCGGCTCACGCCGATATACGTCGGCAGAAGGGCACGTACAGGCATATTAACGTACCTGTATGTTGCCCTTTAAGAAGCGGTTTGCGGGCGCCAGAATACCCGCGATCGTCTCACGGAGAGGAAGAACGGGGAGATGCTAATGTAAACAAGCATTTCCCCATTCTGCCAAGTGAAAGGACATTGATCACAGCTCCCTGTAATCGGGAGCGGTGATCAGTGTCGTGTCACACATAGCCCATCCCCCCCGCAGTTAGAATCACTCCCTAGGACACACTTAACCCCTTCACTGTCCCCTAGTGGTTAACCCCTTCACTGCCAGTCACATTTACACAGTAATCAATGAATTTTTAATTGCACTGATCGCTGTATAAATGTTAATGGTCCCAAAATTGCACCAAAAGTGTCTGATCTGTCCGCCATAATGTCGCAGTCATGATAAAAAAAAAAAAAAAAAAAAAAAAAAAATCGCTGACATTACTAGTAAAAAAAAATATTAATAAAAATGCCATAAAACTATCCCCTATTTTGTAGACGCTATAACTTTTGCGCAAACCAATCAATTAACGCTTATTGCGATTTTTTTGACCAAAAATATGTAGAAGATCACATATTGGCCTAAACTGAGGAAAAAAAATGTTTTTTTTATATATTTTTTAAGGATATTTATTATAGCAAAAAGTAAAAAATAATGCATTTTTTTAAAAATTGTCGCTATTTTTGTTTATAGCGCAAAAAATAAAAACTGCAGAGGTGATCAAATACCACCAAAAGAAAGCTCTATTTGTGGGGAAAAAAGGAAGTCAATTTTGTTTGGGAGCCACGTCGCACGACCGCGCAATTGTCAGTTAAATCAACGCAGTCCTGAATCGCAAAAAGTGCTCTGGTCTTTGGGCAGCCAAATGATCCGGGGCTTAAGTGGTTAAGAATGATATCTTTTATATGTGAGTTACAGCAAAAGAGGGGAGGGGTAAGCTCGCTCTTAAGTTTCTAAGGGTTAACAAGGTTTCTACAGAGAGATTTTATTTCATCATTAGTTTTAAGCAGCTGAAAGGAATTTACAAAGATAGCTTATCTGCATAAACTCTGAGAATCGGCCTAAACACAATGAGTCATACAGTGAAAGTTCTTAAAGCGGAGTTCCACACAAAAATGGAACATCCGCTTTTCCGGTTCCCCCCCCCCCTCCGGTGTCACATTTGGCACCTTTGAGGGGGAAGGGGGGAGCAGATACCTGTCTAATACAGGTATTTTGCTCCCACTTCCGGGCATAGATACCCAAGCCACCCGCGGGTATCTACGCCACTCCCCCCCCCCCCCGCTGTATTCTAGGAGACACACGGGTCCCAAAAAACAGCAGGGACCAGTGGGATAGTGCAGCAAGAGTCGCGCATGCGCAGTAGGGAACCATGAAGTGAAGCCGCAAGGCTTCACTTCCTGATTCCCTTGCCGAGGGATAGATTGGCTTCGGTGCCATCATCGCGGGCGTCCTGGACAGGTAAGTGTCCATATTCAGCAGTATTTGTAGCTGCTGACTTAAAAAAAAAAAAAAACGGCAGAACTCTGCTTTAATTAAAACTTGGTTCAAACAAAAAGATCTAAAACTCTAACGAGAAAGAAGTGCAAGATAAGGCACGTACATTCTTTAACCACTTGCCGCCCATGGGCGTCATATGACGTCCTGGGCTTTGAGCGGGTATATCTGAATGATGCCTGTAGTTACAGACATCATTCTGATATTGCCGGTTTCAGCCGGCGAATCTCTACACCATAGGAACGATCATAGCGGCCGTTCCGCCGCTTGATCGTTCCTATGGGAGGCGAGAGGGGACGTCCCCCCCTCCCGCCGCCCTCCGGTGCTTGTTCCGACTCACCGTTACGATCGGTGAGGCGGAGAGCGGATCCGCCGGCGCCGGATGTAGATCATAGAGATTTCCGGCGGACCAGATGGTCGCCGGAGTCTCTATGATCATCGGAGGCCGGGCGCGATGTTATGACGGCCTCTCCATTCAAAAAAACGGCGCCGCTTCGGCTGGGAAGCGGCGATCGTTTTATTTATTTTTTTTATTTCAGGCTTCCCAGCCTAGTGGTGAGATGTGGGGTCTTATTGACCCCATATCTCACTATTAAGAGGACCTGTCATGTTATATTCCTATTACAAGGGATGTTTACATTCCTTGTAATAGGAATAAAAGTGATCAAAAAATTTTTTTTTTCAAAAAAGTGTAAAAAAAAAATATATATATATATAATTATCAATAAAAAAAAAAAAAATTTTTAAAGCTCCGCTGTCCCCGTGTGCTCGCACGCAGAAGCGAACGCATATGTAAGTCCCACCCACATATGAAAACGGTGTTCAAACCACACATGTGAGGTATCGCCGCGAACGTTGGAGCGAGAGCAATAATTTTGTCACTAGACCTCCTCTGTAACTCAAAACATGTAACCAGTAAAAAAATTTCAAGCGTCGCCTATGGGGATTTTTAAGTACCGAACATTGGCGCCATTCTACGAGCGTGTGCAATTTTGAAGCGGGACATGTTAGGTATCTATTTACTCGGCGTAACTTCATCTTTCACAATATGCAAAAACATTGGGCTAACTTTACGGTTTTGTTTTTTTTTAAAACACAAAACTGTTTTTTTCCCCAAAAAAACGCGTTCGAAAAATTCCTGCGCAAATACCGTGTGAGATAAAAAGTTGTAACAACCGCCATTGTATTCTCTAGGGTTTTTGCTAAAAAAACATATATAATGTTTGGGGGTTCTATGTAATTTTCTAGCAAAAAAATTATGATTTTTACAGGAAGAGAGAAATGTCAAAATTGGCCCGGTATTGAGGTGGTTAAAAACAAGCTTTTAAAATGGAGCGTAGATTACAAAATGGAGTGACAGTTGATCATATGCTCTGTTACAAGCTGGGCGCTATGTGATGACATAGACAAAAGATTGGTTGTTACAGAGGCAATTCAGGAAGTTTTTTTACAGCTGTTACAAAGTTGATACGTCTCCCTGATTGTCAGGATTAAGTGTCTGTGGAGTTGCAGTATCTCTTAAAAGTGGTTGTAAACCTCAGACATGAAATATGAACAAAGCATATCCCTCTATAGTAGGGTCTCCAAACTGCGGCCCGGGGACTGGATGCAGCCCTTTGCTTGACTTTATCCGGCCCTCGGGTCACCTTTCCTTACACTGATACCAGACACTATACCTCCCACTGACACCAACAATAGGGCAATATTCCTGCTACTGACATCAACAGTGGGGAACTATTTCTCCCATTGATGCCAACGATGGGGCACTATTCCTCCCACTAACACCAACAATGGGGCACTATTCCTCCCACTGACACCAACGATGGGGCACTATTCCTCCCACTGACCCCAACGACGGGCCACTGTTCCTCCCACTGACCCCAATGATGAGGCACTATTCCTTCCATTAACACCAATGATGGGGCACTATTAATCCTAGGGACACCAATGATGGGACACTATTCCTTCCATTAACACCAATGATGGGACACTATTAATCCCACTGACACCAATGATGGGACACTATTCCTTCCATTAACACCAATGATGGGACACTATTAATCCCACTGACACCAATGATGGGGCACTATTCCTTCCATTAACACCAATGATGGGGCACTAATCAACAGAATAGCGCCCAAACTGATTTTTTATTGCATGATCACATAACAGAGTGGTGCAACGTTTCAGAGCCACGCAGGGCCCCTTCGTCACATGCCTGACGAAGGGGCCCTGCGTGGCTCCGAAACATTGCACCACTCTGTGATGTGATCATGCAATTAAAAATGAGTTTGGACGCTATTCTGTTGATTTCATGGTGTGCTGGCAAATATCTGCATCGTGACTTTTGAACCGGTCTACCACAGCACCCAAATCTTTTTGAAGCTTCATCCAGGAACGTGTGCGATGGGAATATGGGGTACTATTCCTTGCACTGACACCAGCGATAGGACACTGTTTCTCCCCCGTAACACCAAAGATGTATTGCTTACTACCACTGACGCCAGGACAATTTCTACCCCCAATGGCCACAGTCCGGCCCCCCTAAAGTCTAGAAAACAGTAAACTGGCCCTTTGTTAAAAAGTTTGGAGACCCCTGCTATAGTGTGTACTTGTCTCAGCCCACGTTCACATCAGGTCATTTTGACATGCAATTTGACATGTCAAATCGCATGTCAAATAGACGGCAACGGCACCGTTCGAATTGGTGGGACACCGCACCGATTCCCAAAAGTAGTTCCTGTACTACTTTTGTCGACTTCGGGGGCAATTTGAATAGACATCTGTGTATGAACCCGCACAGATGTCTGCCAAATCGCTTCCGAAGTCAGACTGCATTGCTGGTTTGAAATCGTGCGAGTTCAGCTGAACTTGCATGATTTCAAACCCGCCCTCAATGTGAACTAAGAGGTCATTTACACTTGCTTCAAAATATGGCACTGGATAAACTTTCAAAGCACTCTGAATGCCAATTAAAGCACCTGTCACTAAATAAGTTGGTTACCTTACAGTCCTGTTCACATGTTGTGTTTACTTTGTACCCCATGTTCTTGGTGCTTCAAAGCATCCACAGATGTCTATGACAATGCTCGCTTACAGCACCCAAAGGGGATTTTCCTCAATGTTAGCTTGAGTTTGTTTTGGAGGCATTGCAGGTGTGAGATATCCCAGGATGCACTGGGAAACCAACAAGCAAATCAACACACACAAGGCATTTGGCAAGCTTCAAAAAAGCATTAAAAATGCCTCAAATAAGCATGTGGAAGCAGTAAGCCCTTTAACCCCTTCACAACAATTATGGCTACAGCACGATCGCACATTGCCGGGAGGGCGTCATATGAGGTCCTCCCGTGCTCACGCTACCCGCGCTCATCAGCAGTGATCGCTGCATTATTCAGACACAGCTGATCACAGATTGGGGTAAAGAGCCAATCACAGCGGCTCTTTACAATGTGACCAATAGAGATGGACTCAGGCATGTTTGAGGACCCTTCTTCCAAGCCACGTGCTCGATCCCGCCAGGAAGCCAACACTGCACACTGCTAATCACAGGCAGTGAGTCATTTCCCAGTCTGTGCAGCTGCGGCCTGGGAAATGTCTCACTGCCTGTGATTAGCGCTGCGCAATGTCGGCTTCCTGGTGGCATCGGGCACGTGGCTCGGAACTAGGAACTAGGATCCCAAACAGGCCCGATCCCATCTCTAGTGACCAGCTGTGTCCAATCACATCTGATCAGTGTAAACAGGATTTGCCGGTTATTGGCAATCCTCTCCTCACGACAACAGCACGTGAGGAGAGGAGACACGATAACTGGCAAATCTACACAGGAGACATCTACACTGATTATCAGGGCACTGAGTGTCCTGATGATCAGTGCAGCCCTATCGGTGCCTACCAGTGCTGCCAATCAGTGCCTCCTATCAGTAAAGCTTAATTAGTGCACATCAGTGAAGGAAAAAAATTACTTAATTACAAAATTTTATAACAGAAATTAAGAAAAACTTTTTTTTTTTTTTTTTTCAAAATTTTAGCAAAAAATAAAAAACCCATTGGCAATTAAATGCCACCAAAAGAAAGCTCTGTCTAAAAAAAAATAATAAAAATTTCATATGGATACAGTGTTGCATGACCGCGTAATTGTTATTGAAAGTGTGACAACGCTGAAAATTGGCCTGGGCAGGAAGGGGGAGTGAAAGTGCCCAGTAGGCAAGTGGTTAAAGTGTGTTAAAATCATGCAAGTGTAAATGAGACCTAAGTGTCATTTCTGTCTGCTGTTTTGTTACTCTGCTATTAGTATAAATCACTTCTGGCAAGTTTTCCTGACACCAAGAGAAAAAAAAAAAAGGTGACAAGGGAGGGAAACTCTAGCACACAACCTATGATTGACAGCTTCAGCTCTCTTCCTATGAGCTGTGTGAAGGGGTGGGGTGTCCCTTCCGTCCAATCAGCTCTCAGAGCTTCCCTCACCGAGATCTGCAGAGTGTAATTCCAGCTCTCCACACCCTTTTTTTTCTGACAGCTCAAACAAGCGCTATACATTCTGGACTTTAAACGGATGTAGAGAAGAGAGGGCTGCGAATAAACAGGTAGAACATATGTAGGAGGATTTGTTTCATGTATGTGAATCACCTGAGGCCAGTCACTTCAATGGAAAGGTTTTTAACCACTTTAAATGTAAAAGCCCAACTATAGCTGAAGCCTAAAGCGACAAAGCAGATAATAATATAACAACATAATGCATTTGTTGTTTTTTTTCTAAAAAAAAAATCCTGCTCTGTGTTTTCTTTTGAAAGCGTCCCCCGACCACTCTGATAGGCTCCCTGCAATGTATGTTCCCCCCCTGCTCCTATGAAGTACATGCGTGCTCCTGGTCTGTATAACAATTGTATGTGCAGCATTCAGAGTAGCACACATAGGTAGTGTGAGAGGGACATATCAGCGCTGTGCAGGAGGAGGAGAGGTGTGGTTTTGGCTCTGTGTGTGTCCCTCTTGCATTGCCTGGGTATATGGCACTTGAAATACAGAATGTACAGTTGTAGTAATGAGTGGAAGCGCGCTGATAGAGGGGACACCTACGGAGTACGTCAGTGTAGCCAGTGGTCCATTGCAGAAGTAAACACAGAGGAGGATTATTGTAGAAAAAAAATAACAATAATGATATAACTTACATGTATTTGCTATCTATTTTATGAGGAAAAGATTGTAAGGACCAGTTCACACCACATGCAGTCCAGTACGTTTTTTTTTTCCTGCATAAAAAAAAACGCATGGAAAGTAGGTTATATGGTTTTCAATGGCATAGTTCCCACCAGTGCGGTCAGTTCCAGAAAAAAAAAGTTGAATGTGCCGCTTTTTTCTGCACTGAACTGTACTGGAACTCGGTAAAACACATCAGAAATGCACCAGATCGCACCTAAACACACCAAAAACGCACTGGAACATGCATTTCCTTATTTAGGGTGAGGAACAAAGAGGGGGGGAAAAATGCACCGGAACACACCAAAAATGCATCAAAAACCTGTAAAAAATAATGTGCATGCAGAAAAGCATCCGGAACGCATCTGGACTGCGTTTCTATGATTTGAACCGGCCCTAAAGGGTTAGTTCACATTTTCAGAAAAAAATGAAAAAGTGAACTAAGACCGTAGACCCCTCCATCCCCGCTGTACTTAACTCTGTGGGTGCTGACCTGTCAGTGTGCATGCAGCAAGTGGACTTGAAATCACCTTATTTCTGTATTGGGTGCTTCTGGAACGGATCAAAATGATGCTCTGTGCCCACGAGCAGGACTCTCCATTCTGCCTCTGTTCTCCCCCCTCCTCCCTGGAGATCGAGGCAATGACAATCACAGCTCATAAGAAGGGAGTGGGGGGGGTCAGGGCTGAGCCACACTGTGCCTTGACGTGGCTCTGTGGCTCACGCATGCGCTTGCAAATGCATGCGGACTGAACCCCTGTTTTTAACGCATACTGTTAGACAGGTTTATTCGGTTGTCTGCGAGCTGGTGTACACACAACCTTACCGTGGGACGGTCCAACCTACTCAAATTGAGAACACACCCATCTGAGCGGGGGTACTTCTACTGTTTATCTACCCTATCGGCTCTCTAGAACGGAGACTCGCTTCACATCCCGTGGGCCAAGTTCGCAGTATACCCTAGTAACACTGTTTGATGACATAGGTATCACATGTGGAAAAAAGTGAAGTACAGGCTCCACTGGCGTAAACGGTATCACGCTATTGGCATTGTTCCATTCTTTTTGGGATTGGTCCTATATACATGGTGCAAGCTATGGAGCCTTCGGTTTGGAGCTGCAAGGATGGACCATTCATCCATTAGCCTTAACCTATCCAGCTGGTTATTCACCTGGTCGTTAAGTTATTTGCTTTTTGAGTCTGCCATCTGGTAAGCAGGCCCTCTGTATGGTGTTTGTGCACTTACTGATCTCTTCACTGGCTGATGTCCCACATATCTGTAGGATTTTGCACTTAATATTTGTTATTTGGTAAGGAGGCCCGCTGTGTGGCGTTGGTGATTGCTAATTATTCACCACGGGGTGCTTAATACATCTTTTTCACATTGTGAGTGTTACTCCTATTTACATATTCATTTTTTTGTGTCAGTATTACGCTATGTTATTGTTTTATATTTTTTTGTGATAAAAATATTTTTACGTGGATTCAACTTGCACCCATCGTTAAAGTGGAATATGGTTATATCGTTATATCCTACTGTGAATGGTTCGCATCAAGGCCCAGGCTGGGTTAAGCCACCTGCTTGATTGGCTTACATTCTGGTAAGCATGCCATTCATCAGATACACTCTGTTTTGTCAAGTCACTGAGTGTCACTATTTGGAAAGTTGGGACTGTTATTAATTTGGACTTTAACCAGTTTTATAACCATATAGTTTTTATTATTTACTTTTCACAGAGATTATTATATCCAACTCATGTATTATTGATTTTCATTTATTAATTAATTTTTTCAGCGCAGCTTTTTTATTTCCCATTTGTTTTTGTGTATATCCCACAATAGCTGTTGCTTTATTGATTTTCCAAGCGCAGTTTTCTTTTCTTTTTCTGAGCCACACTTTGTATGTCTATGGACACACACAGCACGGCTTAGAAGCAACCCACACGAGTGCCCCTATAGCAAGCGGCTTCCTATGGGGGCAATCAGAAGGGGGGAGAAACCAGAAGCGCTGGCAGGAACCCCAGAAAAGGAGGATCTGGGCTGCAAAACCATTGCAAAGAGCAGGTAAGTAGAACACGTTTATTATTTTAAAAAAAAAATCCTTTAAAATCCCTTTAAGTGACACTAAACAATATCCTTATTCTCCAAAAATAATCCATACACATTTACTACAAAAAAGCCCTGTAATCTATTTTTCTGGAAATTGTCTCTGTCTCTTTTTCTGCCTCCTTATAACATCCTCTGTGAGTTCTCAAACCTCTCCTCCTCCCCCCCCCCCCCCCCCCCCCCTCACTTTTTTTTCATTAGTGACGTGTGCTTCTCTATACACTCTACATATCCCATACAAACCTTGGCACCCCCAGATGTTTTGGAACTACATTTCCCATGATGCTCTACTACACTGAAGAGTCCATTAGCATCACAGGAAATGTAGTTCCAAAATATCTGGGGTGCCAAGGTTCGCCATCACTAGTCCATAGTCCATTTCAGTTGGGAGCAAAAGAGGGTGGCTATGTTCCTACATACAGTGGGACCATGGAGAATGAACATAGTCACCCTCTAACAGAGATTTGGAGGAGGATGAGAACAATAGTAGGTACAATTTTGAGTTAAGAAAACATACTTGAATAAAGTTTTTTTTCAGTGTCACTTTAAATGATCAGTCATCCCAAGCCTTTTTTTTGCTGGGTGGGAATGCATGCGATTATGCATGTATTCCTGCCCAACACATATGTGAATCTATGTCAGTCCCTGGCTTCTTACAGTGCCTTGAAAAAGTATTTATACCTCCTTGAAATTTTCCACATTTTGTCATGTTACAACCAAAAAGGTAAATGTATTTTATTGGGATTTTATGTGATAGACTAACATAAAGTGGCACATTATTGTGAAGTAGGAGGAAAATGATAAATCGTTTTTCAAATTATTTTTTTACAAATAAATATGTGAAAAGTGTGGCGTGCATTTGTATTCAGCCCCCCTGAGTCAATACTTTGCAGAACCATCTTTCCTTGCAATTATAACTGCAGGTTTTTTGGAGATGTCTCTACCAGCTTTGCACATCTAGAGGGTGACATTTTTGCCTATTCTTCTTTGGAAAATAGCTCAGGCTCAGTCAAATTAGATGGAGAGCGTCTGTGAACAACAATTTACAAGTCTTGCCACAGATTCTCTTTTGTATTTAGGTCTGGACTTTGACTGGGCAATTCTAACACATATATTAATATGCTTTGATCTAAACCATTCCATTGTAGTTCTGGCTGTATGTTTAGGGTCGTTGTCCTGCTGGAAGGTGAACCTCCGCCCCAGTCTCAAGTCTTTTCTCCATCCATCTTCCTATCAACTCTGACCAGCTTCCCTGTCCCTGCTGAAGAAAAGCATCCCCACAACATGATGCTGCCACCACCATGTTTCACAGTGGGGATGGTGTGTTCAGGGTGATGTGCAGTGTTAGTTCTCCGTCACACATAGCATTTTGCTTTTAGGCCAAAAAGTTCAATTTTGGTCTCATCTGACCAGAGCACCTTCTTCCACATGTTTGCTGTGTCCCCCACATGGCTTCTGACAAATTGCAAACGGGACTTCTTATGGCTTTCTTTCAACAATGGATTTCTTCTTGCCATTCTTACATAAAGACCATATTTGTGGAGTGCACGACTAATGCTGGCCATACACTATACGAAAAATCGGCCGAAAAATCGTTCGTATAGACACTTCGTTCGTTTTTCGGCAAGTTAATGGGCACAAATCGATAATCGTTTGTGACGTTTTTGTGGAAAAAAAACGAACGGCATGTTTGGAAAATTTCTGCCGAACGTACGATAAATTGCAAGGTTAATGTGTTTCCCGTCCGAACTGTCTGCACTAGGTATATGTAAAAAAACGAACAAAAAATTATTTACTTATGTCCACTGAACGATTTATCGGCCATTACATGATGGCACGATCGTTTGCGGTCACGGTCGAACGTTCGTTTTTCGAAAATGGGTTCGGCCGATTTTCTGTATAGTGTATGGCCAGCATAATAGTTGTCCTATGAACAGATTCTCCCACCTGAGCTGTGAATCTCTGCAGCTCCTCCAGAGTTACCATGGACCTCTTGGATGTTTCTCTGATTAATGCTCTCCTTGCCCAGCCTGTCAGTTTAGGTGGACGGCCATGTCTTGGTAGGTTTGCAGTTGCGCCATACTCTTTCCATTTTCGGATGATGGATTGAACAGTGCTCCATGATATGTTCAAAGCTTGGGATATTTTCGTATAACCTAACCTTGCTTTAGACTTCTCCACAACTTTATCCCTGACCTGTCTGGTGTGTTCCTTGGCCTTCACGATGCTGTTTGTTCACTAAGGTTCTCTAACAAACCTCTGAGTGCTTTACAGAACAGCTACATTTATACTGAGATTAAATTACACACAGGTGCATTCTTTTTACTATTTAGGTGACTTCTGAAGGCAATTGGTTCCACTAGATTTTAGTTAGGGGTATCCGAGTAAAGGTGGCTGAAATACAAATGCACGCCACACTTTTCACATATTTATTTGTAAAAAATTTTGAAAACCATTTATCATTTTTCTTCCACTTCACAATTATGTGCCACTTTGTGTTGATCTATCACAAAAATCGAAATAAAATACATTTACGTTTTTTAGGTGTAACATGCCAAAATGTGGAAAATTTCAAGGGGTATGAATACTTTTTCAAGGCACTGTATATGTCAGTGATACCACAACAGTGGTAAATCTCTGCCATTATTTCTGGCTCTGGGTTTGTCTACCCTGGAGTTCCCATGCACTTCTGTGTTTCCTGCTGCATTCACAATATACATAGTAGGTGAGGTTGAAAAAAGACACACGTCCATCAAGTCCAACCTATGTGTGTGATTATGTGTCAGTATTACATTACATATCCCTGTATTTTGCGGTCATTTAGGTGATTATCTAATAGTTTCTTGAAGCTATCAATGCTCCCCGCTGAGACCACCGCCTGTGGAAGGGAATTCCACATCCTTGCCGCTCTTACAGTAAAGAACCCTCTACGTAGTTTAAGGTTAAACCTCTTTTCTTCTAATTGTAATGAGTGGCCCCGAGTCTTATTAAACTCTCTTCTGCGAAAAAGTTTTATCCCTATTGTGGGGTCACCAGTACAGTATTTGTAAATTGAAATCATATCCCCTCTCAAGCGTCTCTTCTCCAGAGAGAATAAGTTCATCGCTCGCAACCTTTCCTCATAACTAAGATCCTCCAGACCCTTTATTAGCTTTGTTGCCCTTCTTTGTACTCGCTCCATTTCCAGTACATCCTTCCTGAGGACTGGTGCCCAGAACTGGACAGCATACTCCAGGTGCAGCCGGACCAGAGTCTTGTAGAGCGGGAGAATTATCGTTTTATCTCTGGAGTTGATCCCCCTTTTAATGCATGCCAATATTCTGTTTGCTTTATTAGCAGCAGCTTGGCATTGCATGCCATTGCTAGGCCTATCATCTACTAGGACCCTCAGGTCCTTTTCCATCCTAGATTCCCCCAGAGGTTCTCCCCCCAGTGTATAGATTGCATTCATATTTTTGCCACCCAAATGCATTATTTTACATTTTTCTACATTGAACCTCATTTGCCATGTAGTCGCCCACCCCATTAATTTGTTCAGGTCTTTTTGCAAGATTTCCACATCCTGCGGAGAAGTTATTGCCCTGCTTAGCTTAGTATCGTCTGCAAATACAGAGATTGAACTGTTTATCCCATCCTCCAGATCGTTTAGATATAATATATATAATATAAAAGAAATCCCACAGTAGCCAAGGACACAGTAGGTGTGCAGACCCCATAGGCGTGCGCAGGAGGTGTGCCGGGTGTGCCTGGGCACACCCTAATAACCCTGTGTGGTGCAGATTCCCCCTGGTGATATTTCACCAAAGCCCCCCAACAGGGCTCCTAAAAAATTGTAAAAAATAATAAATAAAGGAAGTAAAAATAAAAAACTACTGACACCATCCACTGCCCTACTGACAAGTCCACTGCTCTACTGACACTGTCCATGTTTTAATACATTTGGGGTGCACACCCTAATACAATAGGCTGCGCACACCTATGGCAGACCCACAATCTGAGATATATATAAGAGACTTTCAGGTGGTTTATCTCTCCTGCATCTAATGAAAACTAATAATAAAAAAAATGTGTTCGTTATGCTATTGATCATAACGTTTTTTCAGATGTTTTACCTGTAAGGCTCGGTTCACACTGGGGCGACTTGGGATCCGACTTGTACGCCCTCAAGTCGCCCCAGAAATAGTTTCGATGGGAGTGAACGCTAGCGTCTTAATAGACGCTACTGAAGTCGCTCCGACTTCAGACCGTACTCCCTGTACTACTTTGATCCGACTTGGTAGGCGACCTGTACCATAGAAATCAATGGAAGTCGCCTCCAAGTCGGATCTCTCTGTAAAGTCAAGCGACTTTGCAGGGAAAACCCCTCCCTCCCCCCCCTCCCTCCCAGAGAGCCGATTGCCCTGTGATTGGCCACAGGCGAAGTCGCCTGTCATGGAGGCGACTTCAAGTCGCCTTGCAATTTGCTGAAGTCGCGCTGAAGTCGCGTCGAAGCCGCGTTGAAGTCGCGGTACAAAGTCGCGCTAAAGTCGTGTTGCCCCAGTGTGAACCGACCCTATAGGTTACCTTCATTTAAAGTAGAAGTTCCAGTTAAATATAAAAAAATAAGTTCAGTTATGCATGCATTAAAAATGGTTCCATTTTTAATATATTTCTTATTTATTGGTTTCCCAAAAACAGTTACATTCTGGGAATAACTGTGCCAGTTGCTTGTAAACTGTAAAGCCATCGATGGCTGGTGTCATAACTGATCCCATGTACAGCACCATGGTAACTGCAGATCAAACAGAAGCTAAGATGGCAGCTTCCTTGGCTGTAAAGGATAGGAGGGTTTTGTTCTCCTTTTGGAAGAACATATTAGGTAGCTACAAAGGTTCTTCAAAAAGTTTCCACACTTTTTTTAACTCTCTTAAATATAAAAAAAAAAGCGTGGAAACCTTTTGAAGAACCCTCATGTATGCGTCTGTGAAGGTGTGCATTAAAATGAACCTATTTCTTTTCCCTGAATGGGCAAAGCACATAGTTACTTTAGATCAAATGTTTTGCTAAAAACGACTGCCCATAACTGTTCTATATTGTAGTTTACTGGTCCTTGGTATGGTGGCTGCATTCGTATTTTTTTAAGCTTTCTTTTTGCCTTTTTTTTTTTTTTTTTTAAGAATATATTTTTTGCCATTTTATTGGTTGAACTAGATGGACTTGTTTCAACCAGACTAACTATGTAAGCTTCTTTTCCTTTATTTTCACCTGGTAATCCTGCAAATAGCACACATCCCGTCCTTGTGCGGCTACATCACTCTTCCACTGTATCTATGGAGGGAGCCATAGTTGTCGTCATAGGCTGCTTTCCTGATATGGACTATAATATGTTGGGGGAAAGGCTGGTGTTCATGTTGCAAACATCCCGACACCATGGCTGATATGGTGTTAGGATGATTGAAGCAAATTTTTCTTATTACATTGTAACATACAGTATAATGAAATAGTTCAACTCACCATAATGCCGAATCAGTGGGAGCCCTGAGTGTGTCACTTGTCACTGTAGCCTGCCACCAGATGCAGCTTGTCACTTGCCACCGTTGCCCACCACTAGATGCAACAAGTCACTTTCCACTATCTCCTGCCACCAGATGAAGCTTGTCACTTGCCACCGTCGCCTGCTACCAGATGCAGCCTGTCACTTTCCACTATCTCCTGCCACCAAATGAAGCTTGTCACTTGCCACCGTCGCCTGAAACCAGATGCAACAAGTCACTCACCACTGTAGCCTGCCACCAGATGCAGCATGTCACTCCCCACTGTCGCCTGCTACCAGATGCAGCATGTCACTCCCTACTGTCGCCTGCTACCAGATGCAGCATGTCACTCCCTACTGTCGCCTGCTACCAGATGCAGCATGTCACTCCCTACTGTCGCCTGCTACCAGATGCAGCATGTCACTCCCTACTGTCGCCTGCTACCAGATGCAGCATGTCACTCCCTACTGTCGCCTGCTACCAGATGCAGCACGTCACTCCCCACTGTCGCCTGCTACCAGATGCAGCATGTCACTCCTCACTGTCGCCTGCTACCAGATGCAGCATGTCACTCCCTACTGTCACCTGCTACCAGATGCAGCATGTCACTCCCCACTGTCGCCTACTACCAGATGCAGCATGTCACTCCCCACTGTCGCCTACTACCAGATGCAGCATGTCACTCCCCACTGTCGCCTACTACCAGATGCAGCATGTCACTCCCCACTGTCGCCTACTACCAGATGCAGCATGTCACTCCCCACTGTCGCCTACTACCAGATGCAGCATGTCACTCCCCACTGTCGCCTACTACCAGATGCAGCATGTCACTCCCCACTGTCGCTTACTACCAGATGAAGCATGTCACTCCCTACTGTCACCTGCTACCAGATGCAGCATGTCACTCCCCACTGTCGCCTGCTACCAGATGCAGCATGTCACTCCCCACTGTCGCCTGCTACCAGATGCAGCATGTCACTCCCCACTGTCGCCTGCTACCAGATGCAGCATGTCACTCCCCACTGTCGCCTGCTACCAGATGCAGCATGTCACTCCCCACTGTCGCCTGCTACCAGATGCAGCATGTCACTCCCCACTGTCGCCTGCTACCAGATGCAGCATGTCACTCCCCACTGTCGCCTGCTACCAGATGCAGCATGTCATTTCCCACTGTCGCCTGCTACCAGATGCAGCATGTCACTCCCTACTGTCGCCTGCTACCAGATGCAGCATGTCATTTCCCACTGTCGCCTGCTACCAGATGCAGCATGTCACTTGCCACCGTCGCCTACCACCAGATGCTGCTTGTCACTTGCCACTGTCACCTACCACCAGATGCTGCTTTTCACTTGCCACTGTCACCTACCACCAGATGCAGCGTGTCACTTGCCACCGTCGCCTGCCACCAGATGCAGCATGTCACTTGCTACTGGTAGTTTTAACTGAAAGTGGTTAACTAGCAAAAAAAAAAAACCTTAACCATTTTTTGTATTAATATGTGTGATTGATAAGTAATAGTTTTGATGTGTTTTATATTATTGTTATATTTTATTTTGCTAGGTACAATGCTGATAACCCGAGTTTTGCAAGCTTCTTGCAAACATCCATCGGCATGGAGACGCTGCCTGCTGCAACAGTGGAGTCCAGTAAGATGGGGACATGCATCTACCCAAGTATATAAGGCAGTTGTTTTTGATATGGGCGGTGTACTTCTACCTTCACCCTACAAATTAGCTGAAGGTGAGAATAACAGCACGTTTTAATAAAATTCTTAAAATGCTGAAATGTCTAGTTACCGATTACAAGATTTGACCTTGTAACTTTTTTTTTCCCAGACTAATGAGCAGTCATTTCTGGTTGCCAAGCATCTCTGTACTTTGTACACTGACCTTTGGTGTAGTAAATGAAGGCATACATTTTTTACAGAGCATGTTAAAGACTATTTTTTATGGGCTAACTTCAGGCAATTTTTTTTTTCTAGATAAGGTAGTGATAGAGAAACCCCAGAACTCAAGGGGTTTCAGTAACATTGACTGCTGAAGCCGAATCCAAGAAGATGTATTTAACCACTTAAGGACCGAGCCTCTTTTTGAGATTTGTTGTTTACAAGTTAAAAACAGTTTTTTTTGCTAGAAAATTACTTAGAACCCCCAAACAATATATATTTTTTCCCTAACACCCTAGAGAATAAAATGGCGGTCGTTGCAATACTTTCTGTCACACCGTATTTGCGCAGCAGTCGTACAAGCGCACTTTTTTAAAAAAAAATACACTTTTTTGAATTAAAAAATAAGACCACAGTAAAGTTAGCCCAATTTTTTTTTATATTGTGAAAGATAATGTTATGCTGAGTAAATTGATACCCAACATGTCACGCTTCAAAATTGCGCCCGCTCGTGGATAGGGGTACAACGGATCAAAAAACTCACGGTTCGGATCGTTCCTCGGATCAGGAATCACGGTTCGGATCAACAAAAAAAAATCTCCCCCACTGTAATATCCACAATCTCCCCCACTGTAATATCCACAATCTCCCCCACTGTAATAATATATTGGCAGGGTATTGCAGGGTATTGGCAGGGTATGGCATAGTAATGGCGGGTGTTGGCAGAGTATTGTATTGGCAGGGTATGGCAGAGTATTGGCACTGCTGCCATCTGATCTCTCCCTTCCACTGTACAGATCAGTACACAGAGAGGAGAGAGGAACCTGCGTCATGACATGTTTACAAGTGACCGCTCCGTCATTTGACGGAGCGATCACATGGTAAACGGCCACCGTGTGTGCCAAGATGGCCGCCGCTCCGGAGCTAGGCCGAAGCCGCGGCCTTTCCTAAGGCTGAGGCAGGGGCGTGCTCTGCGGAGCGCATGTGTACCGATCCGAACAGGGTGAACCGTTCGGATCCTGGCTCAGTGACGATCCGTTGCACCCCTACTCGTGGGAAGGCGACAAACTTTTACCCTTAAATATTTCCATAGGTGATGTTTAAAAAAGTCTACAGGTTGCATGTTTTGAGTTACAGAGGAGGCCTAGGGCTAGAGTTATTGCTCTCGCTCTACCTATCACGGCGATACCTCACATGTGTGGTTTGAACACCGTTTTCACGTATGCCTTCCCTTCTGCGCGCGAGCTCGGCGAGACGGGGCGCGTTTTAAAATTTTTTTTTCTTATTTATTTTATCTTTTTATTTATTTATTTTTTTTACACTGTTCTTTTAAAAAAAAATTGTGTCACTTTTATTCCTATTACAAGGAATGTAAACATCCCTTGTAATAGAAAAAAAGCATGACAGGACCTCTTAAATATGAGATCTGGGGTCAAAAAGACCTCGGATCTCATATTTACACTAAAATGCAATAAAAAAAAATTTTGTCATTTAAAAAAAAAAAAAAAAAAATGGCCCTTTAAGAGCTGTGGGCGGAAGTGATGTTTTGACGTCGCTTCCGCCCTGCAGTGGTATGGAGACAGGTGGGGGCCATCTTCCCCTCACTCATCTCCATACCCAGCAAGGAAGAGGATCCGATCGCCTCCGCCGACAACTCCGGTAAGCGGCGGAGTGCACCAAAGCGCAGTGGGGGGGGGGGGCCTCTCCCGCCACCGATTAAAAGTGATCTAGCAGCGAATCTGCCGCAGATACCACTATTATCGGAAACTGGACCGCCGGCCGAAGAAGAAGATACCGGGGTTATGGCAGCTAGCTGCTGCCATAACGATATTCCTCTTCAAAGTTAGGACGTATTACAGTGTGCGGCGGTCCAGAAGTGGTTAATATTCAAGCATGTAGCTATCTACAAGCAGGGAGAACAATACAGTACATGGTGGTACGTTCAAAATAATTGTTCTGAAATGGCTGAGAGCCTCATAGTACAATTTATACATACAAGTTCTGTGGGAATGGCATTTGACCACAACCAAAACAGCTGTTATATCATATGACTTCTAACATATTTGTATCAAGTATATCTGCTTAGTCAGAAACACATGTTTTGATACTTAGAACTAAATGTTTGATAAAATACCCTATCAGTAGGAAATGGTTAGAACTTTGGTCAGACATATTTAGTAGAGATTTCAGGCACCGGGGCAAGAAAGAAGGAGAACAGGTTTCATTAGCATAGGAAGACGAAAAAAAAAAAGGCTGATAGAAATTCAAATGTTTTTCTACGTTTTTTTTTTTTTTTTTTTTTTTTTTTTTTATTCATTTTGTATACAGTGGAGGTTTTTTTTTTTTGCTGGTCGTGTCCCCATTAGGGAGATTGACCCTCCCTATTTGTGCTGTTTATACCATTGTCACCGAGCGTGAAAGTGATAGCCCTCACAAATTTTATCCAAAAATGAAAAAAGTTGCCTTTAGAGAAAACAAAGTTTTTGTTGCTGTCTCTTAATTTCTGTCTGTTTGAGACCCTTCCATCCGTCACAACAATGGAGTAACAGACAACAAGATAAAAATCTTAGAGACATTGCGATTCATCCCCGCTCTATCTAGTTTTGTTAGTTAGTTGCATTGATTACATACCGTAGATGTGCATTTATTTTTAGATCTACAGTAGTACCATACATCATCAATTTATAGTGTTGTCATAAAGCCTTAAGGTTTTTCACCTTAATGCATTCTATGCATTAAGTTGAAAGATCTTCTGTGCTGCAGATGCCCCCCAGACCCCCCCCCCCCCCATTTTCTTACCTGTGCCAGATCCGATCCAGTGATGTGCATGAATGCAGCAGCTCCAGCTGCTGTCTCTCTCCTCATTGGACCGATTGATAGCAGCAGGAGCCATTGGCTCCCGCTACTGCCAGTCAAATCCTATGACGTGGGGGGCAGGGCCCAGTCCTGCTGGCTATGGACGCAGCAGCGGGATTCCGCATGGAACTCAATGAAAAGGAGGGGCCTGGAGTGCCGGTGTTCTGCCGAGAAAGTTCCGCTCGGCAGATAAGGACCCCCCTCTACTGGGCAGGCGCTGCGCCTGCGCAGTAGGATCCGGCGGAAATAGCCGAAGGTGAATAGCTGAAAATCAGCTGTACACGGCGCCTGTAAGAGGGCCCCTCGTGGGCTCGCTTTGCTCGCCACGCTTCGGGCACGGCCTCGCTTCGCTCAGCTCTTTTTGATTCCCCCTCTGGGTCCACTTGGATGGTGGGGAAGGAACCTGGACCTAGGGCGCAGGCGCCGTGTACAGCTGATTGAAAAGTTTGAGCTTCGGCTATCTCCGGCGGCTGACAGTAGTTTGTACTGCGCAGGCGCTGCGCCTACGCAGTACAGGGGGGGAACTTATCCGCCGAGGGAACTTTCTCGGCAAGACACCGGCATAGGACCCCAGAAGAGGAGAAAAGGGGCTACTCTGTGCAAAACCATTGCACAGAGCAGGTAACTATAAGCATGTTTGTTATTTTTATAAAAATAAAAAAAAAGAAGATTTACAACCAGTTCCATGTTTCTCTCTCTCTCTCCCTAGATAGTGATACTAATGCATTCATCACTGTTTCTATATCTCTTACACAGAGTGGGAAATTCGTAACAATGTTCCTGGGGGCACCATAAAACAAGCCATTCTAACTGGTGGTGAGGGTGGACCTTGGATGAAATACATGAGAGGAGAGTTATCTGCTCAAGGTTTTGTGGAAGAATTTGGACATCTCTGTTCAAATATTGTAAGTTTTACTTGCTGGAGACGTTTTAATAAATTGACTGTGTCAGAAAGCACCATGCAGAGGCAAATTATCTGACAATTTTAGTTACTTTTAAAGGATATGTAAAGGTTCTTAAAAAAAAAACAAACAAAAAAAAAAACATGTCATGCTTACCTCCTCTGTGCCGTTGAAGTAGCACGATTTCAAAGCCACTTTGTGCGAACCCCACACCATACAGTACTAGCCAAAACTAAAAAATAGATAAAAGCAACTTGTACAGATGTTCGTCTTAACATATTATTTATTTTTACCTGTGCATGTAGATGCAGATTCATGTAAATGCTTAAACATTTTCAAATGCTGTACAGTACAGTACAAGCTTAAACAATCGCGGTAGAGGATGATGGACTTGTTGGAGAGGATGGGACTGGTATTATAGAGTCAGAATCTGATTCTGCTGCTGGAGTCGGTTTCTTGAAGTAGGCATCAAAGTAGGTTTGCACAGAGCTTTTCTTTTTCTCAACATAAATGGCCCTGTAGCATCTCAGGCTTTCGGTACAGTAAACTTTGGTGAACCTCTCTGTATCAGGATCTGGCTCCTCTAACCTTGCCATTCCTGCTTCAATGAGACAAAAAGCAACACCTAACTGTTTTGTAGAAAACCATGGGAGTCGAGTAACTCTGCAAAATCATTTTCACTGCTAAATACTTTTTCTCATCAGCAGTATACAGCAGTCTTATGACTTCTATCAGTATCCGGCTGAGCAATGGTTAAAGCTTGTAGGAGGAGTTTTCATTCTCCTCTGACTGTCCTATGTGGCTGCATGACCCCTGCAGCTCTGTCTGGAGGGCAGTGCTGATTGGCCCTGTGCTGATCACATGCACCCTCCCAAAAAAAACCTCTCTAGCAATACACACCAAACTGAGCATGTGCAGAGTATCTCCAAGACTCTGTACTATCAGCAGCAGTAGCGGCTGGTGCTCAAAATTTTTTGGGGGGCGGCACAAACTAACGCCACCCCCCCCCCCCCCCCGCGGGAGATGGACGGTTGTGATCATCCCTCCCAACACTTCCCTTCTCCCAGAAGGAGACAGACGGTGGCGATTATCCCCAACCCCCCTTTCCCCTGTAGAAGACGGACTGCAGCGATTCACTGTGAATGTGCCATGAAAATGATGCCTTACCTTTATGGGGGCAGGGGGAAGGAAGGGCCAGGGCCGCTCTGACCGATTCTTCAGCGAGCACACAGAGAGACATTCTCCCAGCTGCACAGGAACAGGAAGTGTGTCCTGAGACACGATTGGCCAGGGAGTTCTAATGCCGCGTACACACGGCCGGACTTGCCAACGAACTAAACTCCGTCGGCATTTCCGACGGAGAGATTTAGAACATGTTCTGAGTCCGTCGGAAATGCCGACAGAAAAAGTCAGATGGGGCATACACACGGTTGGGCTCTTTCTGTCGTGAAATCCGGCCGTGTTTATGCGGCATAAGACTCCCTGGCCATTAGGGGCTTCCTGATTGGCCAGGAGGAGAATGAGGAAGAGAACAGCAAATATTCATTCGCTATTGTCACACAAGTGGGTGTGCTCAGGGCGCAGTGCTCTGCGCTCCGAGCCCACCCTTTTTTGAAGCCTATTAGAGTCTCAGGCTCTAATCACGTGCTTCAAAAAAAAAAAATCCCATTGGAATCCATGCGCCCTGCATGTAGATTAGGGGGCTGGACACATGGATAGGGGGGCGGCGCCCCTTATGGAGCGGCCGCCACTGATCAGCAGATGGATTAGGGACAGTAAAAAAAAAGTGATGATCAGAGAAGACAGATCAGGATGGAACAGACTTTTTACACAATGCAGTGGATGAATCATTTTAGTTCCACAGTGAGTATAACAAGCATGTTTTACTGCATATACAGATTTTACTGTTGTGTGTTTAGTAACACTTTGAGGTCATCTCATCCTTTTGGGTAGCCCTGACAAATTTATGAGAATGTCCTCCTTAAATAATAGGCATAGGAAGGCTATGATTCCCTGATCCATTGGCTGAAGTAGTGATGTGGTGTTGGGGGGCAGAAATACCACCTTTACATTGGGGTGCATGTCGTCTAAAGTGTTTGGATGTCCAGGGGCATTGTCAAGCAGCAATTTGAAAGGAATGTTTTTTCCCAAGCAATAACGTTCAACAGCAGGGACAAAATGGTTCAGAAACCATTCTTGAAAGACCACAACTGTAACCCAAGCCTTTGAATTTGCCCTCCAAATAACAGGAAGACATGTCTTAGTGACATTACGTAGTGCCCTCGGATTTAGGGAGCAAGGTTTAAGCTTTAAATCCCCAAATGAATTACCCCCAAGAAATAAATTTGAGCCTGTCATCTGATGTCTTATGTCCTGGTGCATTTTTTTCCTCTTTTGAAATGTAGGGTCTCGCAAGCATTTTTTCTCAAAACAAGCCAGTTTTTTCTAAATTTGTTCTGGCAAATAACCTTCATTGTCAATAATATCTGCCGATATTTTGGGAAAATCACTTGCAGCACTTGCTGATACACCTTGAACTTTAATATTATGCAAATTAGCTCTTTCTTTTAAATCATTGAAAAGGCTTTGAGCCTTTTCTTGCACTAAAGAAAGACTAATAGGCATATTACGCTGATTTTAGTCTTCTATCCAAATTGTCAACAGCCTTTCCATCTCGATAATTAAACCGCTGCTTTCACATGCTCCATTATTCTACCTATTCTATCTTTTAAAATTGTTGCGATTGTTGACTGACTGTAGCCAAATGCTCTGCCAATGAATGATGGAGTTTTGCCTTTCTTTGATCTCTTTATTATTTCTACTTTATTTTCCATGGTGATTGTTTTTCTTTTCAATGCTTTTATCACATTCTCTTGCATCAGATTTGTTTTTTGGAGGCATCATTGCAGGTGAAGACAAAAAACATTTAGTGGAGTGCAACAAGAAGAAAGAAAAAAAAGTGTAGCAGCCAGCCCATTTATTATAATAAAACAGGTACTATACAAAAACACTCACTGAGGTGCAAGATATAAGGCTCATCAGTGGGATATGCATGCTTGTTGTGCGTACTCAGCCCGCAGCACCAGCAATGGTTTGTGACCCTCACAGCTGTTCAGCAGCTTGGGATCCAGTACAAAAAAAAGGCTAAAAAGAGACCCAGAAGGATAGTTACACTCAGGACCCAGGACCAAGCAGAATAAATTACAAAAAAGGCTTTAGGGACCTTTCACACAGGGCGGATCCGCTGTACGGACTCTGCTAGCTCAGCGGGGATCAATCCGTCTACCACCCTGTACGTCTCTGCTTTTGACTGTATTGTTGGATTTTATTGAAATAAAGATGTCCTTATCCCAGAGTGTGGCTATCCAGGATTTCTTTCTACCTCACTGCAAACCAGCAAAGCCAGCACCTGGAAAGAGTTCTTACCAGGGCGGTGTCATTCCAGAACAAGAGTGTTTGTGAGCTGCATCTCCTTTTTTCCGATCCCTGCTGAGCAGGTGGATGACAGTTCCGTCTCTGCTCACTGTGCAGGGACGGACCTGTCAGAGCCACACTGATCTCTATGGGAAGATCGGATGAAAAAGGACCGCCTCACCATTTTCATCTGATCCGGTGGACGGATGGCGAAGGTATCGCCATCCGTCTGTTTTGAGCGGATCTTGTAGGATCGGATGACACATCTCTGCTGATGTTCGCCTGCCCATAGAAATCAATGGGTGGCTGAAGAATATTATTAATATCTAAATATTCTTGTATCTCAGAGGCGCTTCTGGATGAATAGCATTGATAGCCAAACTGACTTAAAACAAAGTGTGAGTTTATTGTCACACAATTGGCATCATAAATACAATGTAAAAATATAATAGTTCAGTTCAATGTAGGTAAAAATATATGAAATAGAATAAAAAGTTATAAAGCTGTAATAAGCTTATGAAAGCATGTGTTCTTCATGGATACTGCCCTCCTGTCTCCATGCTGTCTTGTGTGTCGTTTAAGAAGAAACAGGAAATGACGTTCTTAGACTTCTGGCAGAATTGACAGCTGTCCCAACTTGTCTCAAAGTATCTTGTGAACATGTCAGTGTCATTTATCCTAGTGACTATGTGTCTGTGTGTGTGTGTGTGTCTGTGTGCCCTTCAATATGGAAGCATTGGCTTTATATGTTACATGTGAACGTGTGAACGACATAACCTCACACCAACTTAGAACCTTGTATGGCACATATTCATTTCTGCTAGCTTCAGTATGCACTCATAGTCATATATGGCATACGATTGACAAGCCCACATGTAACACTCCATACTTGAAGTAATATGCTGATCATGTAATGTCGTATAACCAAACATTTATATAATATGAACACATATTATCAACTTTACATTAAGTAACTATATACTAGTACTTATTAATATGACTGGAACTACAAACTAACTTAACTTAACAGGATATAATCCACAATGTATATTCCTTTAGCTATGTGGACACGTGTCTATTTTCGTCTTCTCATGACATTCTACACCAAGATACCTTAAATGTCATACTCAAATTGGCTACACCAGAAAAATCCAGCAATGCTCAGCTTTAGAAGAAGAATCATGTCAAATCTATTGATCAAGGTCATTCACACATACTCTATTTATCATGATTAATCATAAAACCAAATATGTTTTGCAAGCTTGCCATGAATATAATATAACACCTATAAGTGCCGAATTATGAATTTGGAATAATATTCTAACAGTGGCCCGCTCAGATCTGCCTTAAAAACGGACAGGCGGATCCAAGCGGGCCGATAGCGTGAAAAGGGCCTTATTGACCAGCTATTAACAGTACGAAAACAGATGGCATAAAAACACGCACCTACGTGACAAAAGTGATGGAAAAGGGTTAACCTTATGAGTACTGTATTAATAGTGCTGAACTGAGAAAATAAGATAAATTGTGGATGTCAGATGGATGATTGAATGGGAGCTTCACATGACATGAGCTTGTGCTGGAACACAGGTGGATATACTGTACAATAACACAGTTCTGCTATCATAGAAGTAACAGGTAAAAGTACAGGGCATACTCCCAATAGTAGTGGGCAGAGAATACAGTACCGTAATGGCCTCAGACAGTGCCCGCAAAGCACAAGTTCCGTAGCCAAATTGTCATAATAAATCTCACAAGTTTCAGGCCCTTCTGGCCTTGCAGTGATGTGGGATTCCATTACTGTAGCAAGATGGGTGCCGGCAGCTTCAGGGACCAGCGTGGAGCACAAGCTACATCCTACAGCAGTATTTAAACAGCTGTGTAAAGGAGCTTTTAAACTTTACATCATTGCTTGCACTGACAAATTCCCAGGTCTGGGATCCTGTTCATCTTTATTAGCATTTTTCTTGTCCCCCTCTGTGATTTCTCCTTTGTTTTGTGTATATAAGGGTCAAGTTTGTGCATTTATGATCTACGTTTGTTTGTTTTTGAGCTGTGAGCTGTTATTTAGGTGAACTTAAAGCTGGGGTCTCAAACTGGTGGCCCTCCAGTTGTTGCGGAACTACAAGTCCCATCATGCCTCTGCCTGAGGGAGTCGTGCTTGTAACTGTGAGCCTTGCAATGCCTCTTGTAGTTTCACAACAGCTGGAGGGCTGCCAGTTTGAGGCCCCTGACCTAAAGGCTCTTGCATGACAGTCTTAACAAGTACCAAATTCAGTTACTATATGATTTCCAAGCTTTATAAAGTAAAACTTTCTTTACCAAATCCCCCTCCCATTTGTGTCTCACTCTCTTTCCCTCCCAGACACTGCAGCTCTCAGTGGGAGGGTTTCAGCGGCGCAGGTAATGCTGTCATTCTAGAAAGCAGTGGGCAGGGCTGAGTGTGGCCAGATGCTGATTGACAAGCTACAGGCTTATGAATCAGTGGTGACAATGCTGATTGCCATGGCCAGTGTTGCCAACCTACCAGATTGAAATTTACTGACACAACACCCAAACTTTACTGGCACAGCCAAATTTTTACTGACATTTTCAAAAGTTACAAAATTACTGTTTTAAGTGCATATTTGAGTATTTCGGCTACAAACAAGTACAATGTGCAATTAGCAATGTGATTTAAGATATTTCTTATTCTATTTTTGATACAGTAAGCAAGTAGCCCAGGGACAGGACTCCTGAGGGCAAGAAATTAGAATGGGCGAGGAGTGGGACATAATAGGGTAGGAGAGGGTATATCTTCAATGACTAAAGTTTGGGTTTATTAATCCCTCATACATTATATTTTCCTTTTGAGCAAATTATTTTTTACCATGTTCTTATATATGTAACCTCATATGCATGTTATGAACAATATCAGATGTCGATGTACCTGTCAATTATTACATTTTGTTAAAAATCTCAATAAAAATGATTGGAAAAGAAATTAGAATGGGCGGCACGCACACTTGAAATTGACTCTCACAGTGACACTGATAGCAGTGGGCAGCAGCACAGATCACCAACGCACCCTCTGTCCCCTCCTGAGTCACAGTGACAGTCCCTTTCCTGGCCAGGTGGTCCCTTTAGTCCACACCAGTCCAAACAGCACTGACAGTCCCGAGCCCGGCTTGCCTTGCTCCAGTCCCAGAGACCCACATACAGGGCTCCAGCTGCTCCAACTCTGCTCCCTTGCACCATGACATCACACGACAAGCTTCCGCCAGACCCGCCCCCCCTGCTGGCACCACCCAAACACACTGTAGCCGGCACTGGGATGGTCTCAGGCAGCCCTGGACCGGAACTGCGCATGCTCAGTACTAAACCGAGCATCACAGCCATATTTTTTTTACTGGCAACCTTTTCCTGTCACTGGCATTTACCGGCAGGGGAAAAGTACCTGTTTTTTTACTGGCTGCCAGTAAAAATACTGACAGTTGGCAACACTGGCCATGGCCCCTGCAAAATCTTCTTATCCCACTATAGTGCAAGCAGACACAACCTACATGAGACTGACAACTCTTCTCCAAATTCTGGAGCAGTGCAGTTTTGTTGCCACACTGTCAGGAAGCTGCATTAAGTGGACCTCACTAGCAGAATCTACGGGTATTTGTGGAACTTTGCAGGAGGAATAAAAGAAAACTCTAAGTGCAGAAATGTGCTTGTATTTAGTACTGCAGCAAATATTTGTTTAATTAGAGGCCATAGTTCTATTTGAATGTTGTTTTGAGATCCACAGGTAACCATTTTATATAAATGCTATAAATAATAATACTGTACTGGTGGTTAGGAATATGATGTTTTACATAAATAACCTGTAACTTGTTAGTATAAAAAAATGATTTTTTCCAATCCTCTATACTGTGCACTACCTCTTTTATTGATCTGGAAAAATTCTTCAAATCGATAAATGTGAGTTATTAAAAAAAAATGCCATTTTATCGCTTGTCAGAAAAAATGTAATAGAATTGTAATATAACACTTAAAACGTTTTAGACAGGAGGCACAGTCCCAGTTCAAAGCTTCCTCACTGACCTCACCAGTAATGAGATGGCAAAGCAGCACCCCGCAATGACTGAAGCTATTCAATGTATCCGGGCTGAGGGACTTAAAACAGCTGTTCTGAGCAACAATTTCTTTGTGCACAGCGGAGAAAGCTTCTTGCCTATTGATCGATCGTACTTTGATGTGGTAAGCAAAGCATTGTGATATTGATGTGTGAAAACTGTCCAAAAAATAATGTGGAGGTGTTCCATGGCTGCTAGCCCAATAAACTGTCATCTAAGTTGGATTCTACATCCTTATTCCTGGTACCTCAGTTGTTCTCTTTCTTTTGGTTTCATATCATCTCCAGGGGTCAAATTGTTACTAGTAACTCTGAAGCATAATATTTACTGACTTGGTGTACTTATTCTGAAAAAGTAGTAAATTGTCTTCTTTGCTACATAATATTGTCAGCCAGCAGCCTTCCGTCCATTTTTTTTCTTTATATCATTACTGCAATGTCAGTGGTGTTTCTGCCATTATGAATTGCTTCCTCTTACTTTCTTAGGACCCATTTATATCTAGAATGATCATTGCACGCTAAAATATTTCATACGGAAAGATCTAAAACTTAAGACATCTCCTTTTACAAGGCAGCAACCATACTAAGACCCCTTTCACACGGGCGCCTCCATGAAGCGGAATCTGCATGCTCAGCGGGCGATCCCTCCGCTGATCCCCACTAAGCAGGCAGATGACAAGTCCGTGTCCGCTATGCAGAGCGTACATGGACACAGACTGCCTGTTAATTTCCATCCGATTAGATAGACGGATGGGCAATAAGACCACCATCCGTCTTTTTTTGGTGGACAGGATCGGATCTGCCGCTTCAGAGACTGGAGGGTCCGATCAGGTCTGCCTGAAAAACTGACAGGAGGACCGGATTGGATCGTCCGTGTGAAAGGGGCCTAATAGACTACT
Organism: Lithobates septentrionalis; assembly: GCA_037952835.1. Lineage (NCBI taxonomy): Eukaryota > Metazoa > Chordata > Amphibia > Anura > Ranidae > Lithobates > Lithobates septentrionalis. The sequence goes on along the minus strand of JBBDGP010000735.1, from coordinate 2,811,913 downwards.
TCTCCTACCTGTTTAGTGAAAGTAAAAAATTGAACAGCAATTTGTTCATTCCACCAGAGGATTTTCCATCTGCCCGCACAGATATAATATGAATGCAAGTTTTTCGTCATTTTTAAGGGGAGTATCTAGTAATAGTTAGTCACATTTAACTGGACTTGTTGTGTAATGTTAAACACGTTTGTTGGTTATTTAAGCAGCTTCCTCAGCTCTAATGAGGAAACCATACCCCAACGAACACTAAATTATTTATATCTTACCTCTACACAGGCTATCCTCCCTCAGTCTGTGATAAATGCTGCTGCCAGAATCATCTACCTTAACAACCACCCAATACCAGCCACCCTACCATTGTTAGTCCTTCCAATTCTAAATATCAAAAACCATACAGCAACATCACCAACTTTGTCTTAAAATATCACCCAAAGAATCCTCTTGGTCCCTTATTTCTTTCTTCCATGCTCACATCCAGGACATCTCCAGAGCCTCTCCCATCCTCTGGAACTCTCTACGTCAAACTGTCTGGCAATCTCCTACTCTGTCCATCTTTAGGCAATCCCTGAAAACTCATCTCTTCAGGGATTCCTATACTGACTGTGCCTAACAACTGAACTTTTCTTTCTTCAGCAACTCATCCCCCATAGTTATTACTTTTTATACCACTTGCCCAGTGGCGGCTGGTGCTCCATTTTTTTTTTGGGGGGGGGGGGGTGAAACAAACCCTCCACCACCACCCCATCTGCACTTACCCCATCTAGGTCACAGTGTTTCGTCAGAATATGCTGAGCCTCTGGCCCATGTCTTGAATGAGGTTAGCTGCCTGCTGCCAATACGAGAGGTCCTTGTCTGGATCCATGCTGGCGCGGCTCTTGGGTGAAGTACCAGCGGCCTGAAGGCGCCATGTCTGTGTGAGAGTATGTTTACGTCGGGTCACCTATTCTGATGGGACACCGGCTTCTCCACCTGGCCAGTCTGGTCTTTAGACCCGCCTCCTGTCCTGATTGGCCTGGAGAGAAGCCGGAAGCCAATAGAGAATATTGATTCACCAATGTCACAAGTGGGTGGGCTCGGGGGGCAGAGCTCTGCACCCCCGAACCCAACCTTTTTGAAGCCAATTAGAGCCTCCAACTCTAATCATGTGCGTTAAAAAACAAAACAAAAAAAACTCATATAAATCTATGCATCCAGCTCCCCGAAGGGAGATTAGGGGCTAGTGCATGGAGATTAGGGGGGCGGCACCCCCAATGGACTGGCCGCTGCTGCACTTGCCCCTTCTAATCTGATTTGTAAGCTCCTATAGCCTCCTATAGCAGGGCCCTCCTAACCCACATGTATTTAACTGCATTGTAACTGTACTATCTCCCTTTATATTGTAAAGTGCTGTGCAAAGAGCTTATTGATTATAATTGGCTCAGGGGATTGGCACCTTAAAATAACTGAATGAAATATAGATAATGGAATTAAAGGTTTACTTCCAATGCCTATGGGCCACACCTATCTTAAATATATATACTGTTATTCACTACAACAAACCTAAAACCCTTATAGCAAACATTACAGAATGAATTACATTACATTATTTAGTTGATGATGCCAAGAAGTCTGAGACATGTGTTAATTGAGCTACATGGCTGAAGGTGTGCATTTCAAATGATTTCCTGCCATTTCCTAGGTTGGCCAAACCCTTTCTCATTTAATCCAAAACTGATGCTTTAAGTGCACACGTTTTAGATACTCACTGGAATGTGATATGTGACTGACAATAAAGTTTAAATAGCCCTTAAATTGCTCTTATTTTTAATATTTACAGTTTGGTTATTAAGCTTCCACAGTACTTTTTTATTGTAGGTCGTGGAATCATGCTTGGAAGGGGTGTGTAAACCAGACCCTCGTATCTATCACTTGTGTGCTGAGAGGCTCAGTGTTCCGCCCACAGAGGCCATCTTTCTGGATGACATAGGACAGAATCTTAAAGCTGCTGCTCAACTGGGCTTTACTACAATCAAGGTCAGTGGCTACCTACCTAGTAACACACTAAGTTTTATTAAATTTCATGTCATCTCTACCATTCAGGCATCCCTTGTGCTGAGCTTACAAAACCAGTCAAATACCTTAAATGTAACCTGTGCTGAGAGAAATACTTAGGCTGTCATAGGCTGACCTCTTTTATGAAAGGCTTTTTGCTTGGCTGTCAGATTTTTGGAATTGAATACTTAACCTGGCCATAAATAGTTCAGTGGCTGAATGAAAAAATGGATCTGACGCCCCCATCCACACATTCAAGGTGGATGGGGAAATCCTCCCCACTGCATTATTGTGTTCTGACAGCAGGGAGACTCCTCCACTCTCAGATCAGCGCTGCAGCCGCGGATCCAATGGCTCTTATCTGATAGGGCGGTTAAACAGAAGTCGGTCAGTAAATTGAATTCTGTTCAACTGCAGTGGCCACACATGGATAGATATTTGGCCCACCCCTGCTGAACTGGCCAAATTACGATCCATCAATGGCCACCTTTAGTCAGACCATGCAGATCAGTTTTTTTTTTTCTCCTTTTTTTAAGATTTACACAGAATGCAGGTACAAGGAAATCAAGGTGCATCATGTATCCAGTAACCAAGGGCATGTAAGGGTACGCAGGCCCGCCTTTTAGTTTGTCATTGAGTATATTGCATTGGGTGCCAAGGGTCATAACCAATACACCATTCCAAGTTAAAATTAACAGCCATTCAAACAAAACAAAAAAATAGCGAGACTTATTGTATGTGGTCTGTAGTTTTATATTTTCCAGGATGAAAGAAGTGAGGAGGATAGCAGGTTCAGGTACAGGCAGGCCCGCCATCAGGGGGGTACAGGCAGTACTCATGTAAGGGGCCCGAGTTTCCCTAGGGGCCCGACCGGCCAAGGCCTGCTCCCCCCTACAGCAGAACATGACATTCACCTTGTACCAGCTCCGCCGCTAATCTGCGTGCCACTGCAGAGAAGCATAAACAAGACACGCCTCTGCTGCCTAATTTCACTTTCACCTCCAAGGTCGCCCCCCCCCCCCCCTGCTGGCTGTGGCTATGCAGAGCATTTTTTAACTATTCTGCACACAGTAATGAAATTTAACAGGCCCGCTACCCGAGCACCAGCCGACGCCGTCTTTCAGACTGGCAACATCCCAGCAGCAAGTGATCGTGGCCAGCGTTCGCTCCTCATCCATTCCCTGCTGGCTGCTGCTGGGTTTATTTGCAATGTGATTGGCCAGGACAGGGATAGTGGCCTAGCTCATCGGTGGTGCACGCTGACTGTGCCCCCTGTGCCGCCTGTAGATTTTATTTAGACTTTATTTATCTCCTTCTTGGATGGGGCACCCTGAGGCTCACAAGCTTGTATAATTGAGTTGCATTGTGAAAATGGATGACTCTGGGTGCAGATGAGAGTTACATTTTGGAGAGCCTCTTCACTATGTATCCCAACCCAGAGTCACCCTCATCCATTTTCACAATGCAACTCAATCATCTTCATCCCCACCCAGCACCATCCATCCCTCCAGTCTCCACAACGCATCGCCAACCACACCCAGCACCATCCATCCCTCCAGTCTCCAAAGGTGTAAGTATAATAGAATAAAATTGGGTGCGCCAAAGGACTCGGTGGGATGGCCTGTGGGTGGATTCGGTGGGAAGACCAGTGGGCGGGCCCTGGAGAATGTTGGGGGTCGGGCCCCGGGATGCCCAGGCCTAAAGCTGTGTAAGGGGCCTCAAAATGGCTGCCCTGGGTACAGGGTAGGGTCAAATAGCTAGGTTGAGAGAGAGAGGACAAGGGTAGGGATTAATGTGTTTGCCAGTGGAGAGCCTGCTTGGTTGGTTTAGGTAGGACCAATTGTTCAGTCAATTTGTAATGTGTGTGTGGCCAGTCTTTCAATGCCATATTTATAAAGCAGTGAATGTGACTTTCACCAAACATTCACTGATGGTGAATCAATCCCTGTCATTTAAAACACATGCACCAGTAAGATTCACTTGCAGTGAATGTGACATTTGCTGCTTTATAGATATTCCCCTTAGTGTAATCTTTTGTTTAGGTCTTTTTTTTTTCTCTCTAAAATTATGATAGTGAGTTGTAATACTCTGTAGCATGTTTCTCTGAGTTCATTATTGATAAAGGTATCAGAAAAAAATGTAAATGTGTAAACTACAGTTAAATGAAACTGAACTCAAAAAGTGGAGATTTTCTACACTATATTACCAAAAGTATTAGGACGCCTGCCTTTCCAGGTACATTAACCTTAATGGCTTCCCAGTCTTAGTCCATACAGTTTAATATTGAGTTGGCCCACCCTTTACATCTACATAGTTAGTCGGGATGAAAAAAAAAAGTCCATCTAGTTCTACCAATAAAAAAAAATAAAAAATCATACAATCCCATATACACAATCCTATACCCACAGTTGATCCAGAGGAAGGCGAAAAAACCCCCACACACAGTGCACAAAGCAGAGTCTATAAAGACATGGATGAGCGAGTTTGGGGTGGAGGAACTTGACTGGCCTGCACAGAGTCCTGGCCTCAACCCGATAGAACACCTTTGGGATGAACTAGAACGGAGACTGTAAGCCAGGCCTTCTCGTCCACATCAGTGCCTGACCTCACAAATGTGCTTCTGGAAGAATGGTCAAACATTCCCATAGACCCACTCCTAAACCTTGTGGACAGCCTTCCCAGAAGAGTTGAAGCTGTTATAGCTGTAAAGGGTGGGCCAACTCAATATGTAACTTTGAGGACTAAGACTGGGTTGATAGTAAAGTTCATGTGCGTGTAAAGGCAGGTGTCCCAATACTTTTGGTAATATAGGGTGTATGAGACAAAGATAAATAATTTAAGAACTTTTTCCACCTTTTAATGTGACCTATAAACTGTACAACTCAGTTGAACAACAAACTGAAATCTTGGTGGAGGGAAGTAAAAATAAAAAAATTAAATAATATGGTTGCATAAGTGTGCACACCCTTAAACGAATACTTTGTTAAAGCACCTTTTGATTTTATTACCGCACTAAGTCTATCAGCATGGCACATCTTGACTTGGCAATATTTGCCCACTCTTCTTTGCAAAAACACTCCTAATTTGTCATTTTGCGAGGGCATCTCCTGTGCACAGCCCTCTTCAGATCACCCCATCGATTTTAAATCTGATTCAGGTCTGGGCTCTGGCTGGGCCATTCTAAAAGGTTAATCATCTTCTGGTGAAGCCATTTCTTTATTGATTTGGATGTATGCTTTGGGTTGTTGTCATGCTGAAAGATGAAGTTCCTCTTCATGTTCAGCTTTCTAGCAGAAGGATTTGTGCCAATATTGACTGGTATTTGGAACTGTTCATAATTTCTTCTACCTTGACTAAGGCCCCTGTTCCAGCTGAAGAAAAACAGCCCCAGAGCATGATGCTGCCACCACCACGCTTCACTGTGGGTATGGTGTTCTTTTGGTGAAGTGCAGTGTTGTTTTTGCGCCAAACATATCTTTTGGAATTATGGCCAAAAAGTTCAACCTTGGTTTCATCAGACCAGAACACATTTTCCCACATGCTTTTGGGAGACTTAAGATGTGTTTTTGCAAAATTTAGCCAGGCTTGGATGTTTTTCTTCGTAAGAAAAGGCTTCCGTCTTGCCACCCTAATGCCCCGTACACACGGTCGGATTTTCCGATGGAAAATGTCCGATCGGAGCGTGTTTTTGGAAATTCCGACCGTGTGTGGGCTCCATCGGACATTTTCCATCGGATTTTCCGACACACAAAGTTGGAGAGCAGGAGATAAAATTTTCCGACAACAAAATCCGTTGTCGGAAATTCCGATCGTGTGTACACAAATCCGACGGACAAAGTGCCACGCATGCTCAGAATAAATAAAGAGATGAAAGCTATTGGCTACTGCCCCGTTTATAGTCCCGACGTACGTGTTTTACGTCACCGCGTTCAGAACGATCGGATTTTCCGACAACTTTGTGTGACCGTGTGTATGCAAGACAAGTTTGAGCCAACATCCGTTGGAAAAAATCCTAGGATTTTGTTGCAGAATGTCCGAACAAAGTCCGACCGTGTGTACGCCCTATAACCCATAGCCCAGACATATGAAGAATACAGGAGATTGTTCTCACATGTACCACACAGCCAGTACTTGCCAGATATTCCTGCAGCTCCTTTAATGTTGCTGTAGGCCTCTTGGCAGCCTCCCTGATTTTGGAGGGACGTCCAGTCCGTGTTAATTTCACTGTTGTGCCATATTTTCTCCACTTGATGATGACTGTCTTCACTGTGTTCCTCTAATGCCTTGGAAATTATTTTGTACCCTTCTTCCGACTGATACCTTTTAACAATGAGATCCCTCTGATGCTTTGAAAGCTGTCTGCGGACCATGGCTTTTGTTGTCGGATGCGACTAAGAAAATGTCAGGAAAAACAGCTGAACTTTATTTAGGGTTAAACAGAGGCACTTTAAATGATGGCAGATGTGTACTGACTCCTATTTTACATTATTTTAGTTTTTTTATATTTTAGGTTTGCACCGATACCAAGTATTTGCACAAGTATCGGTACTCTTGCAAATGCACCGATACCTGAAACCGATACTCTCAGGCTCGGCTCTTTGAGCTGTCAGTGGGTCTCCCCAGTGTTAGGCCCCTTTCACACTGGAGCGGTTTTCAGGCGGTATTGCGCTAAAAATACCGCCTGAAAACCACCCCTAAACAGCTTCCGCTGTTTGTTCAGTGTGAAAGCCCGAGGGCTTTCACACTGAAGCGGTGCGCAGGCAGGGCGGTGAAAAAAGTCCTGCAAACCGCTTTTTTGGAGCGGGGAAGGAGCGGTGTATTCACCGCTCCTTCCCCGCTCCTGCCCATTGAAATCAATGGGACAGCGCGGCTATACCGCGGCAATAGCCGTGCTGTACAAGGGATTTTAACCCTTTTTCGGCCGCCAGCGGGGGGTAAAACCGCACCGCTAGCGGCCGAATACCGCTGCAAGAACGACGGTACAGCAGCGCTAAAAATAGCGCTGTTGTACCACCGACGCCCCCACCGCCCCAGTGTGAAAGGGGCCTTAAAGAAGTCTGGTTATTGGAGCTGTCAAAAAAAAAAAGAAAGCAGCCAAATGTTTATTAACAACATTGCTCAGCCATGAAACACTAAAATAAAAAGAAACATCGTTTCTTTTTGTATATTTCTGTTTCTTCATCTGCAGATCAAAGGGATAAACAAATGTTCCTCTGTTTGACCCCTTAATAACACTTAATTTACTCTAATCAGCCTTAATTAACTCCCTTTTCTCCTCCATTTAATTATTATTTTCCTGCTTTTTTTCTTTTGTTCACGTCTATTTTATAAACGATAAACAATTAAAACTTTTTTTTTGTTTGCTTTTGTTAGTGAACATTTTTACACATAATAAATATATATATATATATATATATATATATATATATATTTATTATTAACATATATTTACACATTTCACATTGAAAAAAACGCTAAGCGCCTAAATCAATTTATTTCATTTGTAAATAACTTTTCAATGCTTTGTACCATTGCTGACAGCTGAAGTTAATACAAAACAGTTGTGGTAAGTATCGAAAATTGGTATCGGTATTGGTATGATATATATAATTAGCAACCCTTTGAGCTCTTAGCTATTTGGATGGTTTTCGGAGACATTTGTGACCTGTTGGTTTTGTGACAACCTTTTTATATTGGACAAGGGGGACAAGAAAATATGCAGTTGTCTTTACAACTAACAACTCTCTGTGTCATACAGGTAAATAATGTGAAAGAGGCACTTGAAGATTTAGAAAATTTGTTAAGATTCCCTTTGAAAGACTTTGTTCCAAACACTCGTTCTGTAAGACCCTCAATGGAAATTCCAAGGGATTCCTTGAAGAATTATATGGAAGATCTGTTTGGAGAAGTTCTGTCAGGTATATAAATGTTCCAGCAAAATGTAGACTGTAATACTGTCCACTCTGTAGAATGTTACCCTTTCAATTAACCTTCATTTCAAATTCTCAAGTACTCCTTCAGTACCTAGGTGTCTAAAACCTTTCATTCAGTCGTTTAGCCTTTTTTTTCAACAATCATCTGCATTTATGAACATTTTTAGAACCTTATTTTGCCACTGTGTGCCATGATAACAGTCAGTAGCCATTACAGTGACCGGCATATGCAAAACTTTGGGATTGAATTACTGGAGAGTGCAAAATCTGTAGAAACCAATCAGCTTCCAGGTTTTATTGTCAAAGCTTAATTGAACAAGCTGAAGTTAGAATCCAATTGGCTACGACACACAGCTGCACTAGTTTTCTGAGTGTTCCCGTTTTAGTATATCTCCCTCTATGTGTGGACAAAATTATGGGGCTGTCTTTTTAGCTCAGAATTTTTTTTAATTTTTTTTTTTAAATGTGCTATTATTATTTTCGTCATGGCCCTTTTCATTTTGATAATGGTTAGTTTTAGTGTTTATTCTGAAATTAGGTTAAGGGTTAGCTTTACAGTGTATGTAGACCCTAACAATGATAAGTGTACTTTGTATATAAAGTATTTAAAAACTGTTGCTGTAACTGCTTAAAATGTGTTAACCAGGAGTTTGGCTTAAATTTGTTACTGTATTTACATCTGCTAGTACATCAAACACTACCCCCCTCCAGACTGGCAGTGCTGCTGTCCAAAGGTGCCTATGTGCTCCTTCATCCAGAGTGTAGGCACTCTAATACAGGAGATGTGTTACTGGCCAGATCACGAAGTGAAAACAGAGGGTAGAATGCCTAAAAAAAGAAAAGTAATGCAACCACCATATCTAATGATTGATAAGCTGCAATATATTACATAATTGGTATTGGGTTTAATACCGCTTTACATCGATGCATATTTAGCCCATCATTTGTGCCCCGTGCACATTTTTTTATTTATTGTGCCTATTCCTTGACCTTACAATAAAGAAGAAAAGAGATACACTCCATATCAAGATGTTTTCTATGTGTTCTGCCACTAAATCTACTAATAATGATGACATCCCCCCCTTCTGGGGGATATACTTTAAAGTCAAGCCTCAGGAAGGGGGTCAGTTGAACATATTTTTCAAGTATTCTTCAGTCATTTCATTTTCCAACAATGCTACTAATCACGGACACTAAATGCATTAGGATGAGAGACATGCAACAGCGAGTAACACATGGAAATTGATGATTTTAATAAAAGGCTTTTACATGAATTTGAAATCATTCCATGCTCTATTCCTGTATGGTGGGCTTTAGTCATCAGTTACTTTAGTCTGACATAGTTTTGTGTTATTTCACATTGTACAATAGCCACCCTGAGAATTTAAAGCCATACATTTTTTTTTACATATTGCAGGTTCTCTGCTTGTTCGTCAGTTCAGTCATGGACAGTCCAACCCCACTTACTATGTCAGATTTAATGGAAAGCAATTGGTACTGAGGAAGAAACCTCCAGGAAAACTGCTGCCAGGGGCTCATGCCATAGAAAGGGAATATAGGTAGGTTTATTTTTTTTTTTTTTATCTGGGCTACATAATATTTTTTCAGTGGTCTTAACATTTCTAAGGATATCGTCTACAGTTGGTAGACTTGGTTGAGCTGAATTACTGTATTTATCAGCGCATAACACGCACTTTTTCCCCCTGAAAATAGGGGGCAAACCATGGGTGCGTGTTATACGCCGATAGTGTACCTCCGGAGGGGGACGAGCACCGCCGGAATTCACTGAGCCGTCATCTCCTGTATAATCGGCTCTCACTCGGCTCTGACGTCACACACACAGTCCCGCCTCTGCCACCGGCATTGGACCAGTGTTCTGTCAATCACAGGAGCTGGTCCAATGCCGTTGGCGGAGGTGGGACTGTGTATGTGACTGCCGTCTGAGAGCCGAGTAAACAGATGATTTCCTGCATGATTTTACTGCATGAGAGATGGTGAGGCTGCAGATGGGCATCAGGCTGCATTGATGGGAGATGGGCGCAGAACAGGCTGCAGATGGGCGCATATCAGGCTGCATTAAGGCTGCAGATGGGCTCAGATCAGGCTGCATTAAGGCTGCAGATGGGCTCAGATCAGGCTGCATTGAGGCTGCAGATGGGCTCAGATCAGGCTGCATTGAGGCTGTAGATGGGCACAGATCAGGCTGCATTTAGGCTGAAGATGGGCACAGATCAGGCTGCATTGAGGCTGCAGATGGGCACTAATCAATCGGAGTCCGGTCCGCCGGACCAAGTCTGCCGGAAAGTCCGCTCGTGTGTACACGGCATAACATATGTGTTTTGGTTTTTTTCAAACATTTTTATGTCCGAAAAAGAAAGTTAACATTTGTTCCATGTTACAGTATACTGTACATCAGTGCATGTAGAACATTACCGATTACCTAACAAAGAATTAAAGCAATTCTTATATTCTAGTTATGTACATTTTGCCACTGAGGTGTGTTCTACTAATTAAACTATAAAAAACACATGCATTGTCATCAATACAAAACATATTCTGTTCACTATGCATCTTAGGAGGTGTTAGAATCTTGTAAGTTTGTTCAGTGCTTACAGGAAAGGCACTTATAGATACCCACTAAATAGAGTACTTGTATTTGTAACACCTTGTTTATACATCTTTATTGGGTAACTGAGTTTCCTTTCTACTGCAAAACATCAATAATTCACTTTACCAACAAATGTTGGCTCAATTTTTGATTGCCCCCCATGAGCGAGTGATGTATTCCAGGCTCGAGTAAATATCCTAACATAGATCTCAAGATCCTAGCATCTGTCAAGATTATAGCTGATTTGAGAAGACAGCCCTTAAATATAACTATTTTATGGTGCCTGTTAGGATTTCCTTGAGATACCATTTGGTGTATTTGAAAGTCAAGAAAATAGTATCTCTTTTCATAGTTCCCAATCATTCATTAATAAACAGTAGCACTAGCCACCATGTGAAAAAATGTTTACATTGGCTAACATTGTCATCCTCAAAATTTATAGACACCTTTTCTAATTATAACAATCTCGTAGGTGACTTTGAATTGTTGTTATTGTCAGGGAATCCTGGGATAACCACTCCCTTAGAATACAGCTAGTAGTGGAAAGACAAATATGCACCCAGTAGTAGCATAGAATGTCAGTAGCTAAATAAAAGTAGAAGTGGGTCGAGAGGTATTTTGTGTTCCCATATATTAGAGATATAAGCTACTATTTTCTCCCAGAACAGGTGTATCTTAGGACAATAGAAAAAACGCAATGTTCAAAAGTAACCCGTTTTTCTTCACATTCAGGGCAAGAGTTTTCTGTACCTGTGATGCTTGTATGATGCTAGAAAGAAATATAAGCTCTGTGTAGGATTTTGTATTGGGTCTCCCTCCATTTTTCTTATATCATAATCCTGAAGACTTTTTTTCCACTATATTTTCTTCTGGGAAATCTGTTTACCATTTTTGTACAATTGATTTCTTCAGAAGATGGCATCTGATTTTTTTCAGGGACTGTTATATATAAGACATAGAAACATAGTTTACATAGTTAGTCTGGTTGAAAAAAAGACGCAAGTCGAGGGGGAGATGGGCGGAGCCTAGCAGAGCAGACATGCATTGTTAGAGCTCCGCACCGCTGAGGAGAGAAGAGAAGGACAAAGCGGAGCCTGCAGGCTCAAAAGGTATCCATTTGAACCTTTTTGCCCCAGGGAACAAACTGTGAAAGTTTGGGCAGGAAATATGGTACTGGGAGGAAGCTGTGGCAGAAATAAAAATCACCTCACAAAGAGCTCACAGGCACTCACTGCAACTAAAGCAGCTCCAGTCACCTCACAATATACAGCATCAGGGCGCTCTCACAGACAGAAAATGTCACAGCAAGACTCTCCATTTGAGTCAGATACAGAACAAATCCTCTCACAAACTTCTCCACAAGCCTCCTCAACATCCCCAGTAATATTATTACAATTTGAAAAGATGCTTCATAAGGCTTTAAAACAAACCTCAGACCAAATAACAAACAGCCTAACCAAAGAAATAAGAGAGCTGGGAAACCGCACCGCAGCCTTAGAAATAAAAATGGATGAAATTGAAATTACAACCCAAGAAAATATAACAGAATTGGAACAATTAAAAGAAGAGAATTTAATACTTCAAACTAAGCTCGAAGATTACGAAAATAGAGCCAGACGTTCAAACTTGCGCATAAGGGGAATACCTGAAACTGTGACAGACCTGCAATCTACTATTACTGCTCTATTACAAGAACTAAAGCCAGATATCCCTATTGAACGTTTAGAACTGGACAGAGTACACAGAGCCATCACAGCCAAAAAGAAAGATGGACCCCCACGTGATATAATCACAAAATTTCATTATTACAGAACGAAAGAACAAATACTAACTGCTGCAAGAGAAAAAAAGGAACTTAATTTTCAAGGACACAATTATCAAATTTTTGCTGACCTATCCCAACTTACTATTACTAAAAGACGATCCATGAAACCCCAACTAATGGAACTGCAACGCCACAACATTATGTATCAATGGGGCTTCCCCTTTTGTCAGATTCAACTACCAAGGTACAATTTACAGAAGCAGATCAGCAGATGAACTACAACAAACCCTTTTAAAATTAAATCTGACAGAACCCACAAACAGCAACTCTCCCACACGCAGAAGAATGGCATCATCTTCACCTTCAGGCAGCACCCAGAAAATTTCAGAACAAAATGGGAATCATCATTCTCACAAAAGAGGCCGTTATGCCACATCATCCATGGACCAAGAAGATTCAATGGACTGACATCCTAATTCCTGATATGTCTTCATTTATTATACTAAGAGATGGTTCTCTATAAAAAACCTGTATTTATAACTGAATGTAACTGCATTCTGATAGTCACACACTGTGTGGGATCATGTTACATTCCAGTTATATTTCTTATTACTTCTGATTCATATAGCCTTAGAATATATAAGTGAAATAAGGAAATTCTTGTTCAGTTATATATTTTCAGGTAATAACAATAGATTTATTACTTTTTAGGACAAATATGTTCAATAATCCAGAAGTAATGGAAGCTTTTTCTTTCTTTTCTTAAAACAAATATATTATTACCTAACTAGTTCCTAGAACTATGTTTTTGTTTATTCTAATCTGAAGCAATACAACCTCAATTTTATGAGTTAACATATCTAAACAGTTACATATGAATAAAATATGTAATTGTTTACTCTAAAAGGGTTAAAATCCCAAAATAATTCAAACTATCTTCATCAATACCAAAGTTATTAACAGTACCTTTCTAACTGAATTATTTAGCCTAGGGCAAAACTAACCATATACAACCACCCTGGAATAAATAATTTCAACAAAAACCATATTCTGCACTCCAATTAATGAATCATCATTTTGATGTCTTTTGACATAGCACTTCTCTCCTGTAAGCGGAAGATCCGTGTACCCCCATTAGCCCTCCTCATTCTCCCAACCATATTATGTGGGAGTGTGACGAAGGCACTTATTCCCCTGAGAGAGATATTTATTCTCTTTCACGGGTAAATTGTGATTACTTGCAAAAAATAATTTATACAATGTATCATCTAATCTCATATGTTTTTTGTTTACTCTTTACTCCAGAATTCACTGGTTTCTTTTCTATCTTTTCATCTCTTCAGTCCACACAGGTTGATCTGCGCAGTCAGCTCTGCATAACAAAAAGTAAGTCAAAACTATTTGATCTGTTGCCATGGCACCACTGAATATACTTTCCCTGAATGTTCAGGGAATAAATGTCCCTCCAAAAAAGGACCAAAGCCTTCCGCACTTTCCATAACAAGAAGGCTCACATAGTATGCCTCCAAGAAACACACTTCACCAAAGATTCTACTCCAAAATATATTTCTCCTTTTTATCAACAAATTTACACGGCTTCTGCCTGTACCAAACAAAGGGGAACTCTAATTGCATTTCACCGATCCACACCATTCACCTTATCATCATAAATTAAAGACCCAGAAGGTAGATACCTGATACTCATGGGTTATATAATGGATACAGCAATCACGGTGATTTCCTACTACGCTCCTAACAAACAACCTACACCATTCCTCTCACATATATTACAAGTGATTAATACACACAAAATAGGAACAGTGATAATGTGCGGGGATTCGAACCAGGTCCTCCTCCCATTTCTAGATAAATCACCTTTTACACCATCCAAAATAACCTCTAGATTACCTTTTTCTCAACTTCTTTCCAAATACAATCTGGTAGATTCGTGGAGAGAAAGTAACCCAATGAAAAAGAAATTCACTTATTTCTCGCACCCTCATCAAACCTTCACCAGAATAGATCATATTTTTCTAACAATAGCAATGATACCAGAAATTATTGCATCAGATATAATTCCGATTCCGTGGTCTGACCATAATGCAGTATACACTACTATAGCCTCAGCCATACCAAAAGCGCATGACCCAACGTGGTACTTACCGGACATAATGCTCAAACACCCACTACATCAGATGGCCATTGAACAAGCTTTAAAGGAATACATATCAATTAATAATACAACAGACATCTCCCCAATAACACTGTGGGAAGCTCATAAGCCTGTCTTGCGTGGTACAATACAAAGACAAATGGCACTATTTAAACGGGAACGCAAAAATCTAGCAAAAAAACTAGAACTCAATTTTAATGCAGCCTACATATCATTCCAAGATAATCCATCTCAGAGTACAAAATCTCATCTGGAAAAATCTAGATTGGAATACGATCTATTTCTCACTGAGTCAGTTGATAAATCCCTCAAACGCTCCAAACACAATTTCTACATGAATACAAACAAACCAGGTACATATTTGGCTCGGGCATTAAATTCAACTAACAAATCTTTCAAACCAATACGTTTGAAATTATCAAAAAATGTTTATACTTGTAATCCAGTTAAAATAGTCCATAAATTTCACTCACATCTCGCAACTTTATACAAGACAAACAATGAATTTAATCCTGCAGGGGCTGAATCCTTCTTCTCAAAAATAACCTTACCTGAGTTGTCTCAGAATCAAAAAAGCAGTTTGGATGAGCCTATAACTATAGATGAAGTTGCTAACGCCATAAAAGACCTAAAACTTAACAAAAGACCAGGCCCAGACGGCTACTCGGCTTTATACTATAAAACATTCTCAGAAATACTCTCTCCCATTCTCACTGAAACTTTTAACAAACTTCTAGAAGGACATTCTTTTCGGCAAGAAACACTAATGGCAATTGTTTGTATGATCCCAAAACCCCTTTCTGATGATACTTCCTGTGTGAATTATCGGCCTATCTCTCTGTTAAACCTTGATATTAAATTATTAGCAAAAATAATAGCAAAACGCCTCAATAGCATTATAGGAAAATTAATACATAGAGATCAAGTAGGCTTCATGCCAAATAGACAGGCAGGCGATAATATACGCAGGGCAGTGTTATTGGCACATATTGCTAAAAAACGGAAAATCCCTTTATGTTTTCTATCTCTCGATATTAAGAGGGCATTTGACACAGTATCCTGGCAATATATGCAATATTCATTACAAAAATGGGGTTTTGGACCCCACTTTTTAACATGGATCAAAGCATTATATAATAAACCCAAAGCCTATATAAAATATGCTGGATACAAATCTGATGTCTTTAATATCGAAAGAGGTACCCGACAGGGTTGCCCATTATCTCCCTTATTATTTGCCCTTATACTCGAACCCATGGCCCAATACATCAGAACAAACCAAACTATAACTGGCATTGAAGTAGGAGGTATTACACACAAATTCTGTATTTTTGCAGACGATATATTACTTTTTCTATCATCACCACAGGTCTCTGGTCCTAACTTAATACCAGCTCTTGATGGATTTGCAGCCCTATCCGGCCTTATGATTAATCCTAAGAAATGCCTAGTGCTTAATATTTCGCTCACAAACATGGAGTTGATCCCGGCTAGGGCTGTACTCCCATTCAAATGGGCAGAAAAATCAATCCCATATCTTGGAATTCATTTAACAGCATCTCATTCTGACTTATTCTCAACCAATTATCCTCCTGTATTAAGACAGATCACAAATCTAATAAAACAATGGTCGCAACTTCCTTTATCCTGGATAGGGAAGATTAATGCAATCAAAATGACTATTCTACCCAAATTGCTTTATCTATTCAGAGTCCTCCCTATTCCAATTCCTTCCTATTTTTTGAGAATAGTACAAAAAAGAGCAACTTCGTTTATATTGGGCTCTTCTAAACCACGTATACCTATACACACACTACATCTTCCCAAAAATAAAGGAGGCCTGGGATACCCTAATTTTACTAACTACTACAGAGCAGCACATTTGGCCAGTCTGTCCAAATACCATGCAAAACAGGAAATCCCTTTATGGGTATTTATAGAGGCTTCAGAAAATGACCTTCTATTAATATCAAACTTGTTATGGCTTGATCCTAAAGATCGCTTTAAAATTCATAATCCCATAACTAAACACTTCTTATCTCTCTGGGATAAACTAAAAACCAAATATCAGTTACAATCTCCACACAATCCTCTCCTTTCTTTTATCAGAAATCCGGCCTTTTATCCTGCATGGATCTACCCAAATTCTTTTAAAGCTTGGACAACATCAGGCATTCAGACACTAAATGACTTCATAGCATCTAAATCATTCCTTTCATTCCCATCGCTTAGAGAAAAATATGATCTACCAAACTCTGAGATATTTAGATATCTCCAAATCAAAAATTTCTATACACCATTCCTAAAGGGGGATACACCATTATCCCAATTATCCATTTTTGAATCAATCTGTACAAAAGATTCATTTGCTAAAGGTACAATTTCATCACTTTTATAATCAATTATATGGAGTAGTAAATCTTAATAGACCCTCTTACGTTAAGAGGTGGGAGGAGGACCTGGGACGAACTTTAGAAGACACGGACTGGTCTAACATATGGCTCACATCTAAGTCATCTTCACCCAACATCTTAGCACTGGAGACAAATTATAAAGTCCTAACTCGCTGGTACCTTGTACCCGCTAGAGTGGCAAAATATTCACCTAATACCTCAGCTCTTTGTTTTCGAGGATGCCCAGAAATAGGCACACATTTACACATATGGTGGACGTGCCCAGTAATCCAAACCTTCTGGAAGGAAGTCTTCGTGATTGCATCTAAAATATTTTAAAAAATAATACAACCAGATCCATATATAACTTTACTTAATCTAAAACCGTAATGGTTAACACTCTCTCAATTCAAACTTATGATCCAACTAATAACGGCTGCAAAACAAACAGTGGCCAAGGCATGGAAATCTCCTACATTGGTACTAGCAGAAACAATTCACAGAATGAATAATACAATGTCCCATGCTAAGATGGTAGCCATCGATCAAAATCAAATTCCAAAATTTGAAAAACTTTGGCATCCTTGGATAAAACAACAGTTCCTGTCAAATTTCAATGACTCTGTCCTGTTGCCATGGTAACAGATTAAATGACTTACAGAGACACCCATTCTAAGGCTTCAAAGAGAACTAAAAAGAATAATAAACTGACGAGCGGGACAACCTTGTGGACCATACCTCTGCCTTTCTACCCTTTTTCTTCTTTCTCTTTCCTTTTCTCCACCTTACGATTAAAGCTCATTATCAGAATTTATTTGACCTATATACACTCTACCTGTAAACAATATGTATAGTAGGTATAAATCATTTAAATACCTACAAAAGTAACTAAGGAAATTATATATATCTTTAATTTAGGTTTACGTGAACCCAATGTTTAATATTTGAAATTTCATGATATTTACCTATATAAACCCTACTGTAAAACAATGAGCTTACTTTATAGATCCTTGTAAACTTACTTTATGTATCTTTATAATATTGTATACTCAAACTTCTTTTGACAAGGAAAAAAGACGCAAGTCCATCTAGGTCAGCCAGTAAAAGGGAAACATCTTGTGCTTCTACAAGTTTATCCAGTATATTGGTAGCTGCTTCAGACTGTGGTTTATATGCAAGTCTCTTCCAATAAGCAGTAACTTGTAGGTAATGTCAGTAATCGGTTTTGGTAATATGGTACATTTCCCTTAGTTCAGTAAAAGTATAGGGCACCCCAGTTTTGTGTTGAAAAGTTGATAAAGGCATGTCAACCCCTTGCATGTTGAAATTCCTTATCCTCTTCCCCTTGAGGGAAAGTAGGATTATGGCATATTGGTAGATAGCTTGAAGAGAGCTTAGAAAATACCTGAATAAATCCATTTTTTTTCAAACTATTACTGTATCCCTAATCAACATGTTATGACAAATGAGATATGGTATTTTGTGTAGTATGCATGAGTGTCATCAGGTTCCAATGTGCCATCAGCCCTGATTCTATCCCATAGTTTGAGAATTTTTATTTCTCACCCAGTCCACAACATGACACAGTAAGCATGATAAGTTTTGCAATCCTATATTGGGTAAGGCTGTTCCCCCATCCTGTTTTAGATAAGGTTTAAAAGGCTATACATGACCTTTTGTTTTGCCATGTAAAATGGATGAAGACTGTATTTAAATAGTTAATCCGTGATCACTGGGGGGAAAAATTTGGGAAATGCTTCCCCCTGCCTGCAGCATACCTATGACATCATCCCAGCCTAGTCAAAGTCACTTGAATGTTGCTCAAGGGCTTTTTAATTATAAAGATACAGCATTTAAAACAAGATGACACTGTTGTATATTGTGAGAGTAATTTAGACATGCAGGCTTGTAAGGTTACTGAATGGTCCACCTTATTGTAACTGTTCGTCAGCATCTGATGCATGACACTTTTCTAGCACATATAGCTTTTTCTTGCATTAATCAACATGGGCTGATATTGTATTCTTTATAGGGTTTTGAAATCTCTGGGTGAAGCTGGTGTTCCTGTACCAAAGGTGTTGAGCCTTTGTGAAGATTCAAGGTATGTAAGGAGTGTAAAGGTGACTTGACTTTCATTGTTATGCAGGATTATTTTACATAATAATAAAATGTTTTGTTCCTGGCAGAATCATTGGAACTCCCTTTTATTTGATGGAATATTGCACTGGACGCATTTTTAAAGACCCTGCCCTACCAGAATTAGATGCTAAAGAACGTCAAGCCGTATATACAGCAATGAATAAAGTTCTGTGCCAAATTCACAGTGTGGACATCAAAGCAGCTGGACTAGAAGATTATGGCAAACAAGGTATACTCCTACAATAATATAACTTTCGGTAATGTTTGTACGGTAGCTTTTGCTGAACATACATATTGATGACTCTCTCCTTTTTAACTTTGGATTTAATCATACATATTAATTGGTGCATTTGGGCTTTTTGCTTTTAGATGGGTGATTGTTTATATGTCAAACTTCAATGATATGTTCCTGACTAAGAGGTTCCTATACCTGCTTAGTTATGTTTCATTCCATCTTTATTTATTCTTAACAGTTTATTGAAGTTAGGTCTTTTTTTTTTTTTATTAGGTGCATATGTTCAACGCCAAATTCAGACATGGACAAAGCAGTACAGAGCTAGCGAGACTCACCAAATCCCTTCTATGGAGCGGCTTATTGAATGGCTGCCACAGCATCTACCTGCAGACCAGAACACCACGGTGGTACATGGAGACTTTAGGTAATAATTTGAAAGACTGGGGATGATTCTTACATACCCCTGCTGCGTATGTCTTCACAAAGTATAATGCTGTTTTAGAAACTGTTAACGCGTTTGTTACCCCCATGTAGAAAAATAATTATATGCATATTCTTATCAGAAATGGGTTGAATATGTTCCTATGTATGTTTAACTACAATATTCCACCCATAATCCCCATGTAGAAAAGTAATTATATGCATATTCTTATCAGAAATGGGTTAAATATGTTCCTATGTATGTTAAACTAAACTATTCCACCCATAATCCCCATGTAGAAAAATAATTTTATGCATATTCATATCAGAAATAGATTTTAATATATTCTTATGTATGCCTAACTGTAATATTCCACCCATATCCCCATGTAGAAAAATCGTTATATGCATATTCTTATCAGAAATGGGTTAAACATGTTCCTTTGTATGTTTAACTACAATATTCCACCCATAACCCCCATGTAGAAAAATAATGATATGCATATCAGAAGTGGGTTAAATATGTTCATTGTAAGGTGTTAACATGATATTCCTTCCATAAACCCCATGAGAAATAATAATTCTACCCATATTCCCATCAAAAACAGGTCAAATGTAATTTTTCCATTACTTCTGTATAATTTACAGAAGTGATTCTGTTGTACTTCTCCATATATATATATATATATATATATATATATATATATATATATATATAATCTCAGCAAGTGAACAGTTAAACATTAGCAACTGCTTTTTGCAACATTGTATCAAGCACTTGCAGGAAAGAATAACATATTTTGAGAAACAGTCATTACCATATATATGTGTATAAAGTACACTGACATCTAGTGAGAGTTCTCAGTATTTCAGCCAATAATCCAATCATTCTATCATCCCAATATGCAGTTTAGTACGACCCTTATTTTAAAGCTGATTTACCGCTTCTTAAGAATATGTAAATATTAGTATAAGTCTCTAAGAGCCCATTCACACAGGGGCGACTTGTCAGGCGACCTAGCCGCCTGACAAGTCGCCTCCCGTTCTGTATAATAGAACCGTTCTAATCGGAGCGACGCAAGTCGCTCCGACTTAGAAAAAGGTTCCTGTACGACTTTGGGGGCGACGTGCATAGACTTCTATGCAGACGTCGTTTTGCAGGTCGCCTCGCTGAGGCGACCTGCAAGTCGTGTTGCCCCTGTGTGAACCGGGTCGAAGTCTATAGCCTGGCTACAGTCTAAGGCCCCTTTCACATGGGACGAATCCGCTGGCTCAGCAGGAGATTGCTCCGTTGATCTCTGCTGAGCCGGTGGATGACAGGTCCGTCTCCGCTCACTGTGCAGGGACGAACCTGTTAGATCTCTGCTGTTCTCTTTGGGCAGGTCGGATGAAAACGGACTGAATGTCCGTTTTCATCAGATCCCATCCAATCCAATGTGCTGGATGGATGGTAAACGTATCGCCATCCGTCTGTTTTAAACAGATCTTGTCGGATCGGATGGCATCCGGCTGCCCATACAAGTCAATGGGTGTCCCACTTGGATCCACCTGGAAAACAGACAGACAGATCCGAGTGGGCCAATCATGTGAAAGGTGCCTAATTTAAGGGCATTATAAACCTTCCTACCCACACCTTGTGTTTTTCACCTGTATTAAGATGTGCATTGATCGCGTCGTTTCTTGGTGTCATTTGTTGCCCTGTATGCACCGCCTATATATAGTATAGTATAGTAAACCTCATTGCCGTGTCAGAAGTTCCTGTTTGTGTTCAAATATGAGACTTGCCACATAGGAACACGCAAGCTTAATTAACATAATTCTAGTACATGGACATAGAGGAATGAATCAGCAATGACATTATAAACTGCAGCCACATGCGAGTCCTTCATTACAAGATAAGGTAAGCAAACAGCGCAGGCAATATAACTACACTAATACCTAGGTAAAACAATGAAAACATTTGAAAATGTACATTTCCTTTAAGCGTAGTAGAAAAATGTGCTATCTCCTGGCTATGCAGTCAGGCTGGGGTGTCTGGATTTCAAGGCTATTTGAGCAAAATTAAACATTGTTGGCAGGTAAATCAGGTATATGCATAGATGGGAAACTCTGAAAGTTCTTGTTGCGGCAATATGGCTTCTATGTACTGTATATTCGCACATGTATGCAACTAAAACCACTGTTTTTATCCTAAGAAGGTTTTTTTTTGCTTAGAATAAAGATCACGATTCTCGCGGCGTAACATCTTTCACATTATACAAACAAATTGGGCTAACTTTACCGTTTAGTTTTTTTTTAAATTCATTAACGTGTATTTTTTTCCAAAAAAATTGCATTTGAAAGACTGCTGCGCAAATACAGTACGACATAAAGTATTGCAACAACCACCATTTTATTCCCTAGGGTCTCTGCTAAAAAAAATATATAATGTTTGGGGTTCTTACAAGAAATAATGATTTTAACTTGAAGCCAGCAAATGTAAGAAAAAGGTTTAGTGTTTAAGTGGTTAAACTTCCCTCATTTACACACCAAAGTATATTCCTTTGATCTAAAGGACAAATCGTTACAATGTTTATACTTGGTATGGCTGAAGAATGTTGTGATACTTGACAGACTGCCGTTTTTTTTTTCTTTGGACGGCTGTGGCTTCAGCAGAGCAGAGAATTCTCTGCATAGAAAAAATCAGGAAAATACTTTGTCAAGATCGCAAGGGGGAAAAAAATCGTGATAACGATTCTTAACGATTAATCGTGCAGCTCTAATATATATATTTCCTGAAGGACTCCATGGCAGTCTACGTGTGGGGTTAATCCCGCCTCCTCTCCAATGCTATAGGACCCCACTCCCATAAATTTGAGCTCACAGCCAGAGACTGCGTTCCTTTTTTGTCCTCCTCATTTGGACCTACAAGCAATGTACTCACATTTACGGATATCCAATCGTTCGAGGTTGGTGCTGAGCATACGTTCTTAGCAGTGTCAAGATAGCCCAGGGCCCAGCCATGGGTGGGTGCGTGGCTCCAGGCCTTTGTGTCCAGTGGTGGGGACGGCCTCTGTATGCGTGGCGTGGAGGATCGGCTGGCAAGGTCTGACGATTCCTCCATGGCAGCAGTTTGTGTATATGTGCCCCTTTTCTGTCTTCCCCTCATGCGCCCTGTTCCTTTTTTGTTTTGTTTTTTTGTTTCCTCCATGGTGCCTGGAGCACTCCTGCGTTCCAGGACGTGGCTCCCCCTTCCGGATCGCAGCTCTGGCGCGCTTCCGTGATCCTCGGACGAAATCAAGACTTGGTTGCGCACATGCGCGGTTTCGGTCGGGGACTCAGTGGCCACACAGGCGCTCTACGGCGGGTCGCCATTGCACAGGCGGTGACGTCACTACGGCGGGGATATTTAAATCGATCTGAGCCCCTGTCATGTTGGGAATTACTGTGGGCAGTTTGCAGCAGCTCCTCCAGACACCAGGCTCTCAGGTTAAGGTAAGCTCCGGCCTGGTGCTATGGTGCAGAGGGGGACGGAGACGGCTCTTAAAGGGGAAGCTGCACTGCTATTTGTACCCTTTTTTCCTAGAACATGTTACAACCTAATGTGACCTGGTTGTTTGTTTTGCTGCGCTGTGCGGCCTAATGTTGTATGCCTGTACTATAAACCTCAATAAAAAGTAATTTACAAAAAAAAAAAAAGACTAAACCTTTTTCTAACACTTGCTGCTTAGAAGATAAAATCAATATTTATTGCTAGAAAATTACTCGGAACCCTCAAATCTTATATATATATTTTTTAGCAGACACCCTAGAGAATAAAATGGTGGTTGTTGCAATATTTTATGTCACACTGTAGCTGAAGCAGTCTTTGAAATGCAATTTTTTGGCGAAAAAAAATACACTTTAATTAATTTAAACAAAAAGCTAAACGGTAAAGTTAGCCCAATTTTTTTGTATAATGTGAAAGATGATGTTACGCCGCGAGAATCATGATCTTTATTCTAAGCAAAAAAATCTTGATTCTCATTTTAGCCAAAATCTTGCAGCTTATATATATATATATATCTTCATGTATTATATATAATATAATACATTTGTTATAATCTTTTGTCCTTGGCCATACAGTCGGTATTATGAAGCACATAAAGCTATAATATGAAACAAATAAAAATGTGGCTATTTTATAAATGAAGCATAGTTTACTATATATAACTCAATGAGACAGCTACCATTTTAAATGAATTTCTGTGCAAAGAAAAACAACTTTTTTCAAAGAGTCTATTTTTTGCTAGCTAATTTTTAAAGTGACCCCAAGATCTGTTTTTTTTTTTTTTTTTTATCTGGAAATGTATTTCATTATTTGTGTTTATTTCTTTAGGTTGGATAATTTAATATTTCACCCAGAAAAAGTGGAAGTACTTGGAGTTTTGGATTGGGAATTGTCCACACTCGGAAATCCTTTGTCAGACATAGCATATAACTGTATGGTTCATTATCTTCCACAAAATCTTCCTATTCAGAAAGGTATGGAATTGTTTCTTATGCAGAGTTTAAATGTTGTTCAAACACTGGCATGTTTATGTGGTTTTCAAGAAAAGTAGGTGATCTGCACCCCGCTGGACCACACATAGGTGTTATGCTTATTTTTTGGATGCTTTCATTTGCTGTATAGTTCAAGAAGTCTTCAGCCAAGCAGAAGAAAGCTTTGTAAACATAATGGAGATGAGCATCTTAAAGCAGAACTTCACTCACTCAAACAACATTGACTATTCGTAATCTGAATGCTGCTAGCATTAGTAAATAGATAGGAAAGCATATCATATTTACTTGTTCTAAGCCTTTGATGGCAAAGGATGTCATACATCCCAGGAGTCTTCAGGAGGGGAGGAGGAGTTTTCTCAACTAAGCACACCCTGCTGCCTGCATCCCTAAGCTAAGGGCAGATGGTTTACATAGCGTTTTGGTGCTCGGATGCAATGGAGTTTCACTTTAACATTATTTTAGTACAGATTTGAGTGCGCTCACTACAAAAACAATAAACACATACTCCTCACGTATGCAGCAAAATAGCTTAGTAGACTGGGTCACATAAACCAAAATGAACAAATGAGTTCATGTCCTCAGTTGCTTATATTTTTATTACCATGTTTTAAATGCTTTTTTTTTTTTTTTTTTTCTTTGTCTGGTGTGCCCTTTAGTAGCTTTCTGTAATCTAGACAGTGTCATTGGTATCCTAGCTGAAAGACTGGTGTGGAAAGATTATTTACAGAAAAATTCACCTATACTGGCAGAGATGCCCCTAGGCGTGCACTGCATTAAAGCGGAGTTCCACACAAAAATGGAACTTCCGCTTTTCGGAACCCTCCCCCCCTCCGGTGTCACATTTGGCACCTTTCAGGGGGGAGGGGGGTGCAGATACCTGTCAAAGACAGGTATTTGCACCCACTTCCGGCATAGACTCCCATGGAAGTCTATGCCTCTTCCCGTCCCGACCGCGCTGTCTGCTGGGAACACACAGCTCCCAGCAGAGAGCGGGGACCACTAGGGACACGCAGCGCGACTCGCCGCAACGCTTGACTTCCTGATTCCCCCACCTAGGATGGCGGCGGCAGCTGCCGAGAACCGAGCGGGTTCTCGGCGTCCCCTGCCGACATTGCTGGACCCCGGGACAGGTAAGTGGCAATGTATTAAAAGTCAGCAGCTGCAGTATTTGTAGCTGCTGGCTTTTAATATTTTTTTTTTTTGCGGTGTGGGTGAACCCCCGCTTTTAAGCAGAGCTGCAAAACTCCTATTTCAGATGTTGGGTGTTAGTGTGTAGTTGTGCATATTAAACTTTGCTGTTGATTGCAGTGTTGCACTTGTTTCAGCAATTATTACTAAGAAGCAGTAAATATGTCATATGACAGTATAAGTAATCATTGCTAATTAGGACCACAATAAACAAACTGTCAGCATTTTGTTTCTTAAAGTGGATGTAAACCTGATTCATGAAATTTTACCTTAGCACATATATCTGCAGTGTTTTCTTATCTTTCCCCAAAGCACTAAGTCCTGGGTCATTCTACTGTTTCGTTGCTCTGTTATTAGTCTGATAACTTCTGACAAGTTCTCCATCAACTAAGATAAAACCAGCCTGAAATTTGTGCCAGGGTGGGTGCTATAAATAGATTAGCAGAGAGCTTACCTTGTCACAGCACAGCACGTTTCTGCCTATGTGGAGGGTGGGTGTTTGCCTTTTCTCCAATCAGCTGTCTTGGCTGTATGTCAAGAATACACTCCCAGTGCTGAACAGGAAGAGAAAAACTCTAACACAATGTGCACTTTTTAAAGAATATATAAAGCTGAAGACAGCACATATACATGTAAAACGTATCTAGGGAGATTTGTTTCATCTCTGTGTATCATCTGAGGCTGTTCACTTTACTGGGTATATGTGAGGGTTTACATCCACTTTAAAGTTACCCCAACATTTCATAATTCTGATATTTGCCTGTAGTACCCTGTAGTTGTATTAAATGTATCCTGTTCTTTTTACATTGCTTCCTTTGCATGAATTACCTGGTGATTCTGCCAGTCCTCCTGCTTTCCTATTTCAAACAGACCACACCAGGGCATGGAAGCACATTTATTCCAGCGTGGTCAGTTTTCTTCTTGCTATTCATTTTGCAATCTACTTGGGAGCACTCCAGTGATTAGACTTCTGCTGACACGCCCCCCTGCAAGGCTCTTCACTATGAAGATCAGCGCATTGCTGTTCCTTCTGCTGACATGCAGTGGCGAAGCTAGACATCCTGTCACCCGGGGCAAAGACTCAGTTTGGCGCCCCCCCCCAAAGATGGTGGAGTTAGCAAGCAGGGCCATGACAGGGTCATCCAGCGCCTAGCTCAAAAATAACTGCGCAGCTCTTTAAATTTTAAAAGTTGCAATTGGGACTTTTTTAAATGCTAATATAAGCAACAATTTGTTTGGGTAAATTCACACCAAGTGTTGTAGGACTGTGTTGGGTGGCTATTCCGGCGCAGTGCCACCACAAGACAAGAAAAAAATGCTTTTTCTTTTCTCGGACATCACGGGACACAGAGCCACAGTAATTACTAATGGGTTATAGGGTATCACTAGGTATTGGACACTGGTCACACCCTAATCAGGAAGTTCAACCACCTATATAACCCCTCCCCTTCCAGGGATACCTCAGTTTTTACGCCAGTGTCTTAGGTGTTGGACGTGCAAGGATGTCCTGTGCTGAAGCTCCAAAAGGAATATCCTAAGATCCTATACTGGGGCAAGCCAGGCGAACCGGATCCATTCAAAGTGTCTTTCATGGCCGAATTGGATAGTACCCTTGCCTCGTGTCCGAAGAAACGAGGTTTTACCTGTAACGCTTCTCTTTTTAGAGAGCTGGACCCGCGGATCAGAAAATGGCTTTAAACTTCCTAATTTCTGACGAGGTGCTTTACAGGGCCAGAACTGAAGGATCCCCCTACTGATGGGGGCCCCAGTCTCTGACGGTTTTTCACAAACGGAGCCCACCGTGAGAGGCGAAGATTGGGTCTGTGTAAACTGAACCCTGCGGCTGGATAAGGTAAGAGGAGATTCCACAGAATTCAATTCTAGTGGCTTTTCTCCTTTAAGGTAAATGCATGCTATGCCTATTGTGACCACCGGGGCTGCCAAGAGCACTAACCTTCTCATGCTTGATTCTGTCTCAGCGTTCGCCGCACAGGCTCTCCCACTGGCTCTAAGGTAAGATGGTGGGGGGTTTTCTCTGCTGGGATGGTCCCCCCAGGCTAGGGAGAGGCTCAGGTATGCTGTAAGGCGGGTGAGACCGCTCTGTCACAGCCGCTGCTGCCGCCGCCACCGAAGCCGCATTGCAATGCAGGGCCCATCACTGCCGGCCTCCTCCTGATTCCCTCACCCCCAGCCTTCCTTCAGGCTTGTCAGGAAGGGTCGGCTCGCGCGGGAAGCGCTCGTTTTTAAAAAAAACGAGGGGGGGGGGGGGCGGGGCGTCAGCACAGCGCCAGCGTGCTCAGACGCCCACAGTGCAACAAAGCATGGCTATTTAAAGCACACTGTACAGGTGCTCTGAGCCTTAGAGAGACACAGAGCTGACAGTCGCATGTAAGGTGGGACACAGGCATTCCCCTAGGCTGCATTTACTAAAGAACACCGGATTGGGCATTTGGTAGCAAGGCTTTTAGCCAGACTACATCGCTCAGCAGTCAGTGTTCGTTTATTGATACCTCACACCTTGTTGCTTTGCACTATGGGTAGAAGAGGTTCAAGCACCCCAAGAACCAGAGGCACTAGGGGGTCTCGTTCAGGTTCTGAGGACCCCCTGTCTGCTACACCATCCCCTCCTGAGGGACCAGGGGCAGCTGGACAGGGAGAGCCATTGGGGTTAGGGGCTACACCTGCTGCCGGCACTTCAGCCCCTGTGTACATTACACAAGAAGTTTTTTTTTCCTCAACCATTACTGGATTAGAGAAAAGACTAATGGCCGTGATTACATCTTCACTTAGTGGAAGAGAACGCACAAGGCCTTCCTCTGCTCCCCATGACCCTCGGACAGAGGAGCTCTGGGATAAAGGAGATGAATCCCTTTCAGAGGATCGGGATGGGACGGATGATTCCTCTTCGGAGGATTCAGGTGGAGAGGGACTCTCTGCGACTTCCCAAGAGGAGAAAGTCTTAGTGCAGATCCTCACTGGATTGGTCCGCTCCACATTTAAGTTGCCCCTACCTGAAACTGCTACAGAAACCTCTTCTGCTTTGGGGTCACTGAAACCTTTCCAAGCAGCACATGCTTTTCCTGTTCATAATTTACTTGAAAAGCTGCTTTATTCTGAGTGGGATCACCCAGATAAGCGATTTCTTCCGCCGAAAAAGTTTTCTACACTTTATCCTATGGAAGAAAAATTTATTAAGAGGTGGGGAATACCGGCCATTGATGCGGCCATTTCCTCTGTAAATAGTAGTCTGACTTGTCCTGTAGACAACGCTCAGATGCTCAAGGATCCTGTGGATAAAAAGATGGACTTCTTATTGAAAGATGTTTTTTCCTTAGCAGGATCAGTGGCCCAACCTGCAGTAGCAGCGATTGGAGTCTGTCAATACTTAAGAGACCATGTTAAGCAGGTCATCAAAGTATTACCTGAACAGCAGGCCCAGGGGTTTGCTAACCTTCCTGCGGCTTTATGTTATGCTGTTGACGCCATCAGAGATTCTATCGTGCAGACCTCTCGCCTCTCGCTTGGGTTGGTGCATATACGTAGAATCTTATGGTTAAAGAACTGGTCAGCCGAAGCACCATGTAAGAAGCTCCTGGCTGGGTTTCCCTTTCGTGGTGAAAGGTTGTTTGGAGAGGACTTGGATAATTTTATCAAGAGGATCTCCTGTGGGAAAAGCACTCTCTTACCTAATAAGAAGGAGAGTAAGCGTCCCTCTTTTAAGCGGACTCTTTCCCCAGCGCCAGGGGCATCAGCCTCCAGGCAGTCACGACGGTCTCCTCCGTCTGGGGCAAGAAACAAGAGTCAACCCCAGGGACACAAGAGATCCTGGGGGAAGAAGTCTTCTAGACAAGACACTAAGGCCTCTTCATGAAGGGGCGCCCCGCTCGCTCGAGTGGGGGAAAAGACTGCTGCAGCTCTCAGGGCCCTGGCAGGAGGACTTCCAGGACAGATGGGTAATCTCCACGGTAACCTTAGGGTACAGACTGGAGTTCCAAGAATTTCCCTCTCCTCGTTTCCTCAGATCAGGTGTTCCCAGAGAACCAGAAGAGAAGCAGTCGCTCCTTCTAGCGATAGAGCGACTTTTGTCGCAAGAGGTCATTGTGGGGGTTCCCACAAAGGATCAAGGATTGAGACTCTATTCCAATCTTTTTATGGTCCAAAAACCAGATGGGGACGTCAGACCCATTTTGGATTTAAGAGATCTGAGTCGATTCCCAAGGATGCAGTCCTTCCGTTTGGAATCAATTCGGACAGTAGTCTCCATCCTGCAGGGAGGAGAATTTCTGACATCAATAGGCATCAGAGATGCAGGCCTACCTGTGCCCATTCTTCCTGCTCAACTGAAGTGTCTGCAGGCAAAGATCACTGCTCTAAGGGAGCTGATTCTGACAGTCAGGACCAAGAAGGGTCCTTCTGTCTGCCTTTGTATGAGGCTGCTGGGGAAGATGGTGGCTTCATTCGAAGCAATTCCCTACGCTCAGTTCCAGTCAGGACTGCTGTAAGACAGTATTCTGTCGGCCTGGAACAAGAAGGTTCAGGCATTAGACTTTCCAACGCACCTGTCGCAGGCGGTGCGTCAGAGCCTCAGTTGGTGGCTCATACCCGAAAACCTGCAGAAGGGGAAATCCTTCCTACGGGTTGCCTGGGATCCTCTTGCAGGCAGGACGGATGCGTGAGTGATTCCGTGGCATCGGTTCTCTCCGATTTATGCATTTCCTCCTATTCTGCTACTACCACGGCTCCTTCGCAGGCTCAGGCAAGAAGGGAAGTCGGCACTTCTGGTGGCCCCCATGGGGCCCAGAAGAACTTGATAAGCAGAAATAGCAGGGATGACGGGGGTTTCCGGTGGACCCTACCGGTACGCCCAGACCTGTTATCTCAAGGTCTAGTATTCCAGCCTGCCTTACAAACGCTAGATTTGACGGGTGGGCTTTTGAGACCCACGTTCTGAAAAGTCGTGGGCTTTCTGGTCCTGTCATATCTACCTTGATCAATGCAAGGAAGCCAGCTTCCAGAATGATTTATCATAGAGTCTGGAAAGCTTATGTATCCTGGTGTGAATCCAGGGGTTGGCATCCCAGGAAATATGTCATAGGTAGAATTCTTGATTTTCTACAATTGGGATTAGAGATGAAGCTGGCCTTGAGTACCATCAAGGGCCAGGTCTCGGCCTTATCAGTGTTGTTTCAACGGCCGCTTGCTTCGCATTCTCTGGTCCGAAACTTCAGGCAGGGGGTGATGCGTCCTAATCCTCCGGTTAAGGCGCCCCTAAACCCCTGGGACTTGAACTTGGTTCTATCGGTGTTACAGAAACAACCTTTTGAACCAATACGTCAGATTCCTTTAGTCTTGCTGACGAGGAAACTAATATTTCTGGTAGCCATCTTCTGCTAGAAGAGTGTCAGAAATAGCAGCTCTTTCCTGTAAAGAGCCTTACTTGATTATTCAAGCTTACGGTTTGAAACGGAAGGTTCCCCCGTTTCAGATCAGGGCACATTCCACAAGGGCTATTGGTGCTTCTTGGGCAGTGCATCACCGGGCCTCTATGGCTCAGATCTGCAAGGCCGCAACCTGGTCTTCAGTTCATACATTCACCAGATTTTATCAGGTGGATATGAGAAGGCATGAGGATATCGCCTTTGGGCGTAGTGTGCTGCAGACAGCGGTACAAGGTCCTCAGGTCTGATAGCACCCTACCGGGTTGTGATTTCCCCCCCCCCCCCCCCCCCCTCAGTTGGCATTGCTTTGGGACATCCCATCAGTAATTACTGTGGCTCTGTGTCCCGTGATGTCCGAGAAAAGAAAATAGGATTTTTTATTACAGCTTACCTGTAAAATCCTTTTCTTTCGACGGACATCACGGGACACAGAGGTCCCGCCCCTCTTCTAATACACCTATATTGATTTGCTACAAAACTGAGGTATCCCTGGAAGGGGAGGGGTTATATAGGGGGTTGACTGCTATAGTAAAACCTGCATATGCCTTATCATTATAAGGCACACGTGAGTGGATTGAAGTTTGCCTGTGTACCTTGGTATCCTAACTATTGCACAATGATTGTTTTTTTCTCTTATCTGCCTGTTTATGATTCTCACATTGGTTGTGAATAGAAGCAAAAAACACATTGGTACTATCAATGAGCACCTTAATTAAGCAAGTGTTTTTAAACAGCTTTGCTAGTGATCAAAAGCTCTATACCAATCAGGATTCTACACCTGTATAATTGAACCTTCTGAATACATCCCTATATATTTATTTTTATGTGGATTTTTTATGTGAATTTTTTACACATTTGGTGTCACAAATTTTGTATAATTTTACACTATTTTGATTGCTGGATTTTTTAGGAATTTTTACTCACCGCTGGATTTATTTGACTATTTATATTTATTCTTATATATTCATTTTCATGCACATTGTGAAGCGCTTCAAATATCATTATTTATTCTTTTTAAGTGGCTCTGAAAACACTCTCTTTTGATAGCAGCCTCACTTGGTTTTATGTGTAATTATCAGCTATTTAGCATCACAGCGCTTTGTGTTTTATATATATATATAGGGGGTTGAACTTCCTGATTAGGGTGTGACCAGTGTCCAATACCTAGTGATACCCTATAACCCATCAGTAATTACTGTGGCTCTGTGTCCCGTGATGTCCGTCGAAAGAAAAGGATTTTACAGGTAAGCTGTAATAAAAAATCCTATTTTCTCCTATTTGGCCAATTCACACACATGCTGCAGTGGTCGCTTCTCTGCCTTTTTGGCTAAGATCAAGTGTAGTATCTGTTCTTCTCAGTTGCCAGAGGATGTGCTGTGCTACTCCCATA
Organism: Lithobates septentrionalis; assembly: GCA_037952835.1. Taxonomy (NCBI): domain Eukaryota; kingdom Metazoa; phylum Chordata; class Amphibia; order Anura; family Ranidae; genus Lithobates; species Lithobates septentrionalis. Next base: position 2,779,688 of record JBBDGP010000735.1, on the reverse strand, counting down.
GAGGGGAGGGCTATGCAAATCAAATGGCGTAATTGTGCCTGGAAGGGCGGTTTCAGCAGGGACTATGTCAAGCTGCCCCACAGATACTGGGGGCCGACCGATGGTTGCGTCTGAGCCGTCTGGAAGGGTGATCCTGGTGAGGATGGGTGCTGCATTGGGTCTGGCCAGAGGGTCGGGTCCCTGGCCTTCTGGCCTAGATTGGTGTAATCCTAGCTCCGGTCAGTTATTCGGGAGAGAACACCGGCTCCTCTTTAGTAGGGGGGGAGCGGTTAGTATCTCCTGAATGTGATTAGGTAGGAGTGATGGGAGCAACGGTTGAGCCTTAGGGGTAAGGGCTCTCCCCAAGCTTCCAGAACTTCAGGCCTTCCTGGCTGGGGTGGGGGTTGGTTGTGCTGATTGGGCTGTTGGTCAGGGTTGGGACAAAAAGCCTGTGGTGAATGTGCCCCTGAAGTGGCAGTTCAGGGGTGCTGTACAATGACTGTGAGTGGGGGTCACTTTGAATTATGGCACCATGGTCACTTCACCATACACACATTTTTCATACCTGCCTCTAGGGCCGAGCCTTTTGGCTAGGACCAGAGGAATTTTTTATTTCTGGCCGAAGGGCCGGCTGTTGTATTGCACAATGGTCACTTTTCACTTCTCCCCCACTTTCTATTTATTTATCCTTTGTTACTTTTTTGTATCTTTTTGTTACACGTTTGTCACTGTGTAATTGCGTCCTTGGGCCTACCCTGAACGTCTTGGGGTGGGGGCGTTCTGGCTTGGTTCGCCCTCTCTCATGGAGTCTCCCTTCAGGGGAGTTCCACCGAGTACTTGGGTGGGTCTGTTTCGGCAGACCTTCCAGAGAAAGGGGGTCCGTCTGGTTTTGGCCAGATGGACCGAAGTGAAGTACCTCAGTCCCCGTCTGGAGCCTAACGGCCCGGGGGATCAGGGTAAGGTCCTTCCTAGGGAGGACCAGTGTAACGCCCGTTGCACGTTTTGTGTCACTTCTTTATGTGTGTGCACTTTTTTTTGGCACCAGGTGGAGTTTTTGGGTGTGTTTCACACGCCACAGGCTTTTCAAAAAAAAAAAAAATGCTGCGGTGGTTGTGCACTAAAAAGTACTGCATGCACTATTTTATTTTAGCACAGGGCATTCTACTGCCTTCCATCACGCTGCAGCCAATAAAATCTAATGAAATGTCACTGTTTGACATTTCAATAAAGTTTGTTAAGAAAAAAAGTTAACAGTGTGATGCATTGTAATTTCCAATGCAGCCGCTGGTGTGAATGTCCCCTGAGGCTCATGTCACATATATGTGAATCAGATGTGTTTTAAACAGCATCTGATTCCCATAACATGTAAACTGAGCCGGCTTCCAATGGAGCTGGTTCACACATGTCTGAGACAGCTGCGGTATGTTTTAAAAAAGAGTCTTATTTGATTTTGGGTCTGGTTCAGGTGTGAATTAAAGTATAAATTCACACCTGAATCGCACCTGAACAAAACCGCATCGGACTCTGGACTGCAACCTGCAGTCGTACATGTGTGAACGTAGAATTTAAGGTCATAAATGTTCGTTTTATGTTTCTGTTTTTCTATTTTTTTTTTATTTTTTTTTACTTTTATGAATAGATTTGTGTTTGTTAGCAAACCCATCCATAGTTCTGATTTGTGAAGTGAGTAGAGTGGTGAATCACCATTTTCCTCACTTCAGCTGGTCCCCTGTTCAGATGAAGAGTCCCAACTTCACATCAGGAGTCCCCTCCTTTAAATCAGAACCCCCCCTTCCTTCACATCAGAGTCCCCTTTACATCAGGAGCCCCCCCTTTAATCAATATTTCCCCTTTAACTCAAGAGCCACCCTTTACATCAGGTGTCCCACTTTCACATCGGAGTCCCCTTCACATCTGGAGACCCCCTTAATCAGGAGCTCCCTACTTATTATCAAGAGTCCTCCTTTAACATCAGAGTCCTCCTTTTATATCAACGATCCCCCTTCATATCAGCAAAGGCCCTTTAAATCAGTAACCCCCCTACATCAAGGGTCCTCTTTACATCAGAATTCCCCTATACCATCAGAGTCCCCCTTTACATCTGGAGTTCCCCCTTACATCAGGAGCCCTCCTTTCACATTAGAATCCCTCTTTACACTCGGAGTGTGCTATATTCGGGGTGCAAGGTTAAGCAGTGCATGGCGTACAGAGTGTGGAGATCAGGAATGTGCAGTGTACAGAGTGCGGTGATCAGGAATGCGCAGTGTACAGAGTGCGGTGATCAGGAATGCGCAGTGTACAGAGTGCAGTGATCAGGAATGCGCAGTGTACAGAGTGCAGTGATCAGGAATGCGCAGTGTACAGAGTGCAGTGATCAGGAGTGAGCAGTGTACAGAGTGTGGTTATCAGGGGTGTGTGGTGTACAGTGCGCGCTGATCAGGAATGCGCAGTGTACAGAGTGCAGTGATCAGGAATACACGGTGTATAGAGTACAGAGGTGAGGAATGCGCAGTGTACAGAGTGCAGAGATCAGGAATACACAGTGTACAGAGTACAGAGATCAGGAATACACGGTGTACAGAGATGAGGAATGCGCAGTGTACAGAGTGCAGAGATCAGGAATACACAGTGTACAGAGTACAGAGATGAGGAATGTGCAGTGTACAGAGTACAGAGATGAGGAATGCGCAGTGTACAGAGTACAGAGATGAGGAATGCGCAGTGTACAGAGTACAGAGATTAGTAATGCGCAGTGTACAGAGTGCGGTGATCAGGAATGCGCAGTGTACAGAGTGCGGTGATCAGGAATGCGCAGTGTACAGAGTGCGGTGATCAGGAATGCGCAGTGTACAGAGTGCGGTGATCAGGAATGCGCAGTGTACAGAGTGCGGTGATCAGGAATGCGCAGTGTACAGAGTGCGGTGATCAGGAATGCGCAGTGTACAGAGTGCGGTGATCAGGAATGCGCAGTGTACAGAGTGCGGTGATCAGGAATGCGCAGTGTACAGAGTGCGGTGATCAGGAATGCGCAGTGTGCAGAGTGCGGTGATCAGGAATGCGCAGTGTGCAGAGTGCGGTGATCAGGAATGCGCAGTGTGCAGAGTGCGGTGATCAGGAATGCGCAGTGTGCAGAGTGCGGTGATCAGGAATGCGCAGTGTGCAGAGTGCGGTGATCAGGAATGCGCAGTGTGCAGAGTGCGGTGATCAGGAATGCGCAGTGTGCAGAGTGCGGTGATCAGGAATGCGCAGTGTGCAGAGTGCGGTGATCAGGAATGCGCAGTGTGCAGAGTGCGGTGATCAGGAATGCGCAGTGTGCAGAGTGCGGTGATCAGGAATGCGCAGTGTGCAGAGTGCGGTGATCAGGAATGCGCAGTGTGCAGAGTGCGGTGATCAGGAATGCGCAGTGTGCAGAGTGCGGTGATCAGGAATGCGCAGTGTGCAGAGTGCGGTGATCAGGAATGCGCAGTGTGCAGAGTGCGGTGATCAGGAATGCGCAGTGTGCAGAGTGCGGTGATGAGGAATGCGCAGTGTGCAGAGTGCGGTGATGAGGAATGCGCAGTGTGCAGAGTGCGGTGATGAGGAATGCGCAGTGTGCAGAGTGCGGTGATCAGGAATGCGCAGTGTGCAGAGTGCGGTGATGAGGAATGCATGGTGTATAGAGTGCGGTGATGAGGAATGTTCGATGTACAGAGTGCAGTCATCGGGAGTGCGTGGTGTACAGGGCGCGGTTATTAGGAGTGTGCGGTGTACAGAGCGTGGTGATCAGGAGTGCTCACTGGCCACTTTGAACCAAAAATGACTCCTCCCAAATCGCTTGTCACCTCCAAATCCCCATCCTTGACATTCCTCTTTTAGAACAAGCCCCCCCCATTCCCCCTCTTAGTATAAACCCTCTTCCCCTACCAGCACAACTTCCCAAACCCCCCCCCCCCATTCCCCTACCTTTACAAATGTAAACATAAATCCTTGTGTTTAATCACAGAGCTCAGACACAGCATGGCTCCATGCAGGAGAGAGATGTTCTTCCTCCCAGGTTCCCCGTTGTAGTGGTTTGTCACAAGACAAACAAAGCCGAGGGGGAGCTTAGGGAAAGCTGCCCCTGGCTCTGTTACATTGAAGTGACAGGCAGCAGCCAGCAGGGGAGATGCTGCGAGTGTCCAGCGATGTCATAAGCGCCCCCCTTCCTTGCAGTACACCTGAAACAAATAGTAAGCGGGAAGCACAGACGTGTCAGGATCGGAGTTGCTGGTGGGGAGGAGAGCTGGAAAATAGTTCTGCGGACCAGTACCCGATTTCATTGAAAGATTTACAGGTACTGGGCTGATTCTCACTCACTCAGCCAGCAGCCAGTAGGTCCGGATCCCAGGTCCCCCTGCCCTGCGGCGGCTCTCTTCAGGTCCAGCCTGCAGGCAGCAGGGCTCAGCTCCGTGGTCAGTGAGTCTGACTGTGACAGACAGTCAGACTCCAGCCTGATACAACCTGCCGCGGCCCCTATAGCCATGTCCCAGCTAGTACAAGCTGCCAAGTGCCGACAGTCATGTCTTGATTTGGCTCACAGGGTGGGCAGCGCCCCTCTGAAGTTGGCGCCCGGGGCACATTTCCCCCCTGACCCCCCTTCCCTAGTTTCGGCTCTGCTGACATGCACCCTGCCCAGCTCTTCACTGGGAAGATCCTTGTACTGCTGTATGTAGCTAAAAACAGAGGACTTGTAAAGAAAAAGAAAAAAAAATTATTAGAATGTATATATGTATGTGTGTGTGTGTGTGTGTGTGTATATATATATATATATATATATATATATATATATATATATATATATATATATATATATATGAATGTATTATACACACAAATGTTTATCCTTGTATTAAACTGAATTGGTTGTTTTGCAAGGTAAGGGTTACATATAATTTAAATGTTAAATTAATGTGGAGGTATATGAAAATGTTGTTTACATTTTTTTAGGACTACAAAACTATAACTTGTCAGAATTGGGCATTCCCACTGCAGAGGAATACTTTGAGCAGTACTGTGAAAATATGGCCATTCCGAAGGTGGAGAACTGGAATTTCTATATGGCATTTTCATTTTTCAGAATAGCAGCAATTTTGCAAGGTGTATACAAGCGTTCCTTGACAGGTACAGCAAACAATCTCTTTCTGCTTTACAGTGCTTTGTTTTATTTTGTAAATTATTTCATTATTTAAAGAACTCCAGGAAAAAAATATGTTTTTGAAATTTACTGGCACACAAGGAACTAAGTATATATACAGTAGGTATATGCAACAGTGTTAATTTTGGCAGCAAATTTCGATTTAGTTTAGTCTAAAGCCTCGTACACATGATCGGATTGTTGGCCAACAAAAACGTGGACTTTTGTCCGAAGGGCGTTGGCCCAACCTTTTCTTGCATATAAACAGCAAGGAATTGTCGGACAACAAATACGAACGTAGTGACGTACTACGTTGTTTTTCAGCTCTTTAGCGCCACCCTTTGGGCTCCTTCTGCTAATTTCGTGTTATGTATGTACGTGACGGCTTGAAGTGGTTTACCGGGGATATGGCTGAAGCTGTCAGGCATAACCCCGTTTTGTTTTTTAAGGCGCCGATTCTCTTCTCTTTCTGATTAAAGTGATCCAAGTGACTGATTATCTGCTGGATCGTCCCGCCGCTCATTGTGTTTCTGGGGCTTACTGTTCTCACCGGCGAGCCTGGAAAATGATCCTCTGGTTCGCGAGGCTAGCCACAGAGGTGAGGAGAAACCAGGTCATCTCCCCTCACCGCTATAATCTAGGAGGACCAGAGCCTTATCATGATGTTTTTTTTCAGTCTAGGGCAGATGTAAGCATCAGATCAATGTTTTTTTTTTTTTGATCTGATGCTTTCAAGGGTAGAGGAGAAATTTGGGGTTTTATAGACCCCAGATGTCTCCATAAAGAGGACTTGTCATGCCTTATTTCTATCATAAATAATGTTTACATTTCTTGTGAGAGGAATAAAAGTGATAAAAAAAATTAAAGCGACAATGAAAAAAAATGTATAAATAATATTAAAAACATTTTTAAAGCACCCTCTATCCCTGCGTGCTCGCATGCAGAAGCAAACGCAAACTTAGGTTGTGCATGCATATGTAAACGATGTTCACACCACACATGTAAGGCAGTGCCGCAAACATTATAGCGAGACCTCCTCTGTAACTCGAAACTGGTAACTTGTAAAAAATTTTAAATGGAGATATTTAAATATCATAGTTTGTCGCCATTCCACAAACGTGCACAATTTTAAAGCGTGACATGTTAAGTTTCTATTATTTACTCGACGTAACATCATCTTCTATACTTCACCAAAAATTTGGGTTAAATATTGTGGGTTTTTTTCATTAAAATTCATTAAAGTGTAATTTCCCCCCCAAAAAAAATTGCATTTGAAAAACCGCTTTAAAAATACTGTGTGACATAAAAAATTGCAACTATCGGCATTTTATTCTCTAGGGTCTTTGCTAAAAAAAAAATATGCATATTGCTTGGGGTTTCTGAGTAATTTTCTAGCCAAAAATACAGATTTCTTAAAGGAAGAGTTCCAGGAGGTGGAATACACCTCCTTGCACATTTTATTATTTTTTTCTGGAGTTCTTCTTTAAGACATGTATGTTATGTCACACACTTGGTAAATACGATGAAGTTACAGTAATGCTGACGTACATAAGTATGTGAACCAGACAAGAGTGAGATGTGATCTTGTACAAAAAACAAAAGAGGGGGGGGTGGGACCGGACGTTAGCCTGGACGGACATGTGAGGGGAGAGCGCCTGCCATCCAGCTGAATGTAAAGCTCCTACCTCATCCACCTCGCCTTCCTCGTTCTCTACGAGATCCCCAGAGCCTCCTGGTCTGTCAGCGCATCGCCAGACCACATCATTGCGGCGCTCTCTGCCCCCATAGCCGCCTGACAGACGAGCCGCGGCTCCAGCACAAGGTACAGCGGCCATCTTGCTGCACCCGGGCTCAGGGCTGACACCTACCCCTAGCCACAGTGCACACCTTCTTCGACCGCTGGAGCTACCCAGGCTGCCACACCGCTGTCTGAAGTGTGTGCACAGACACTCCTCTGTCCTTAAAGTGCCTGGAAAGACGGAGAACAGCTCCAGACTTGGATAGGCGGCCATCTTGCTCCACCCGGACACTTACTAGCATGAGGTATAGCAGCCATCTTGCTCAACCTGGGCTCAGTGTTGACACTCACCCCCAGCCACAGTCAACCCCCTCCTCGGCCACTGGAGCTGCCCAGACTGTCATACCCCGGCACTCCCCTGCTCCAGTCCTGGGAGTGGCGGCCATTTTTCTCCACCCGGACATTAGCATTGCAACAAGAGTTCATTTCCACCTGCAGCACAGGTCGCATTAGCTGCTCTACTATTTCACTTATGGGGGTGCGTGGCTGACGATGGACGGCTGATGACATGTACCGCTGAGCTCTGTGCTCTCCCGACAACTGCAGGCTGTGTTCCCAAATAATCACACCCGACCTGCTGATGGCGGCTTCCAGCTCTAACCCTGCTGACTTTGCTGAACTAAAACAAGGCACTATCCAACGATATCTACTACGTACAACCTCACAAGACTCCCGTACAGGGAAAGACAAACCTTCGACAAGCCAAACTCCAGGCAAACCAAAGCCTCCTCCCCCGACTGTAGCGGCTTCCTCTACCAGCGGGAGCAACTCAGGTGCACACCCGGCTCCTCCGATGGACCCTCCAGATCCCCTAACCGGATTCGCACTGTCCCCTACCACAAGTGTAGACGCTGTCCCAGCAGAGATGCTTTCCCCAGCCTCGGGTGGTGCTCCGGGCTCCACATCCACTGCCCTACTCTCTGCCTTCCGGGCTGACTTTGATTCCTGGGCTTCCAAAATGGAAACTTCTCTCCACGTTGAACTAAATGCCCTCAAACAACGGGTTTTGGCATCGGAGGTCGCAGTATCTGCTATGGCTACCACCCAAGAAGACCATACAGCCCGTATAACAGCGCTTGAAACTGCATCTACGGCTCATCTCTCCCATTTAGGGCAGCACCAGCTCCGAATAGAGGACAGTGAAAACCGTAGCCGCAGGAGCAACATCCGGCTGCAAGATGTCCCGGAGGCAACCTCAGGTACTAATCTCAAACCCACTATCATCGCTATCCTCAATCAGTTCCTGGGCAGGGAAGTTACATCCCCTATCGAATTGGACAGAGTGCATAGAGTTGGGGGCATAGGGGGCGACCACAGAGACCGCCCTCGTGACGTCCCTTGCTGGGTGCACTACTATACCCTGAAGGAAGAGATCTTACGCAAGGCCTGGCGCCTGGACCCACTGGACTTTCACAGATCCTCCATACACCTATACCCGGATCTTTCCCACAACAGGCTGTACATGCGGCGAGTGGTCCGCCCACTGCTGGAATTGATTTGCCAAGTAGGTGCAACGTACACTTGGGGCCACCCCTTTAGCATCAAAGTGACCCGGGATGATAACCACAAATTTCAGATCCAGACCAGCTTCCTGCCTTCTCCCTCTTCCTGGAGCAAGACCCTATTACCATCCCAAACTGGTTAGACCCTCCAGATTACCGTCAGCGGCTACTGGGCCCTCCCCTACAACGTCGTAGACACCCACAGTCTAGATCGGTATCCTCCGATCCTAGAATACGGCGAGCCACGTCACCGGAAGACTGATCCGAACTCTTTCAAAAGAGACCTGAACTGGTTCTTTTTTCCATGTCTTTTTCTCCACAAGGAGGTTACAGTTCTTGCCCTGGACTCAGGCCAGGTTTGCCTTAACTATGTTTTCTCTGTTTTGTTTTTTCCCTTTTTTACTTATGTTCCCCTTCCATTGACTCCTGATCATTGTGTCATTTGAATGTTTTTAACGGTTTAGCTGTCTTTCTTGGCTCAGGGACCCTTTCATTGCCCTCAGCTGGTACAGTTGTGCTTGCTGGGGCTCTGGAAGGGAAGACAATACTGTTGATATTGCTTATTAATTTGCAGTGGACCGGTTGGCGCCGGACGGCCCTGGCCCCTTATCGTATTCCCACACCATCCTGATTACACTGATAACATCATGACTGCTACGTGTGTTTAGATACACTGGGTGCCTTCTCCTATCAATTTTGGTCCTTAATACCTCTGATTCTTTTGGGGGGGGACACGGTCTGGGCCCGGGCGGAGCCACTGGTTGCTTCTCAAGGGACTGCTCCTATTCTCACTGTGTTTTCTCTAGGAATTGGACCTGCGGATTGACTTGGTGTTTCCCGAATACAGTCCAGATCTGGGATCACATGCTGACCAGAAGGGGCTTATCAAACCACATGGGGCCTATGACTCCCTTCTTTGGGACCCCGGCCTTTCCACCAGCTATGTCTGTAACAAGTTTCGGACCATGGCGAAAAGAAGATCGTAGGAGACTTGCTCAAGTCCTTCGAGCAGACCCCACTTTAAGGACAGATACCCCTGCCGGTCTGACCTCCCGACACCCCATGCAGTGGCTTCAGAGACAACAGACTACTTCCTACATCTGGATTTCCCATCCATTCCAGACATCCTTGCTGAACCGACAGGATTTGAGGAACTGCTCATGCAGGCGGAACCTCTAACACATGTGGTATCTCAACTGTACTCCCTCTTGCTTAATATGTCCTCCTTTGACCTCCCATCGTTTACGGTGGCCTGGGAGGCAGAACTACATCACTCTATCTCCCTTATTGACTGGCAAAAAATGTTTTATCCTGACACACAAACTATCCCTAGCCACTAAGACCCAGGAAAAGGGATTTAAACTGGTAACGAGATGGTACAGATGCCTATGGACTATAAACCCTTTCAACTCGACAGTACCAGATACCTGTTGGCGGTGTCTTAGCTCCGGGGGAACCATGCTCCACATCTGGTGGGAATGCCCTCCTGTGCAGGGGTATTGGAAACAGATCTTCAAACTATACTGCGACCTCTATTCACCCTTCACCTGAGGTGGCTCTCTTATGCCGCATACACACGAGCGGACTTTACGGTGGACTTTCTGAATGAACGGACATGCCTACACACGATCAACCAAAGTCCGACGGATTCGTACGTGATGGCATACGACCGGACTAAAACAAGGAAGTTCATAGCCAGTAGCCAATAGCTGCCCTAGCGTCGTTTTTTGTCCGTCGCACTAGCATACAGATGAGCGGACTTTTCGACCGGACTCGAGTCAGTCGAAAAGATTTGAAACATGTTTCATTTCTAGGTCCGTCGAACTTTTGGGGAAAAAAAGTCAGCTGGAGCCCACACACGATCGAATTGTCCGACGGACTCCGGTCCACAGGACCAAGTATGCCGTAAAGTCCGGTCGTGTGTTCGCGGCATTATCTATACTCCCTGGTACGTTCAAATCCATCAAAAAAGATTTATTACGACACTTTCTGGCGGCGGCCAGAGTAGTGATTCCCCGTCATTGGAGATCGGCAGCCATGCCTTCCCTGGGGGATTAGGCTACTGAAGTGGACCGCATAAGGGACCTTGAACGTCTGTTGGCAGAGGAATATGGTAAAGACGAACAGATTTCTCTCACCTGGAATTCATGGTCCATGTTCCGATACTCCTCTGAGTTTATCTCCTAGGCTGAACACGGCCTGGATGACATCGCCCTGGGACCATGACGGAGTGATCCTTGTCCCCTAAACTTTTTGTCCCTTCTTGTCTGCCCCTGCTCCTTTTTCTTTTCTCTATATTTATTTAAATACACCCTTAGGAATCCATCAAGCCAACGTACCATGGCTTCGACTTATCTATTGTTACTGATTCGATGTGTGACCCCTACATCATATTTTTCATACAGATTTTTATATAATCTCTTCTGATGCACAACGTACGGGGCATCTATGATCCCCTCAACTGAAATGAAAAAATTGGTAGCCTAGTCCCCAGCTAGGCTGCCACAAAGACATGGGGGCAATTGGACTATCACGGTACAGTAGAAGCAATACAATGTTGAGTAATATGACAAAAGTATAAAAATTACAAAAGATTTTATTGGTGCCAAAGAACAGTTAATCATTTACAGATAAAAACATGGTCGCGGTACAGATCTATCATCAGTGAAAAGATTAACCCCAAAAAGGGGAAGGTCACAGTAGGACAATAGATCACAGATGTCTTTTTCCTCGACTTTTGCTATTCAATTATTCCTGGATGATGGTACAAGTCCCTACCAATTTCTATTTTTATAACCCACCATAGAGGCCACATTCATTTTCAACTGAAATGAAGATGAAGGTTACTTTAATTTGTATTTTTTTTTTTACAGGGATTGCTATCACAAAAGGTGTCCTGGTGTGCCTTATATACATGCTTTCAATCCTTTTATTTGTAACCTAGACATGTTTTTGTTCTGACACACACAATGCCTATTGTTGGTGTACCTTATCACTGTTTGTAACATTTAAGATAATATCTGTCTCTCTTGGTTTCTCTATTGAATAAAATAAGATTGAATTAAAAAAACAAAAGAGTAATGTTTTGTTTAATCAAAGCATACTGCTAGTAATAAGTACATTTTAACACTTCTTATATTGGTTTCCCACAGTCTCCTCAACACCAAGTCTCCCAGAGAGAGGGTCAGCAGTGTCGGCCAGTCAGGCTCCAATGCATTGTACTGTACTAGAACTTTACTGTAGGAACTTCCTTATAGGATGAAAAAAATATTTTGACGAGCTTATCAGTATGTTGTTGCTCCTTTTAATGTCTAATTAGCAGGCTGGAAGGTATCAAAGAAAGTAGATATTATGCAGATATTCCTCCTGTCAATCAGATTGGTGATTGCTGTTACTGCAGTTGGGGCAGGTAAGGGTGGAGGAAGCTTGCAGCTCGACCATCAGGATAGGACATATACTGTATGTGGGGGGTATGTGAAGACTATGACTACTGCTTGGCATTCTAGTTTTACAGCGTTCCACAAGTCTGTGTCCTTTGTAATCCATCATAAGTAAGCAGAGCTGACAACACATGCTCTGGAATTCAGAGCAAAAAAAATACATGTTGTTGTGTCAAAGAGGAAGGTAGTAGTACGCTATATTTCTGGCACATCAAGTTATCTTTTATACTTTCCGTGTTCTTAAAGAGATAAAACATGGGGAAATGTGCATGTATTCCACAGAAGTACTAAATGGTTTTTTTTTGTTTTTTTTTAATGTAATGTGGTTTAAGCAAAAAAGAAAAAAAAATCACGAGAAATATTAATCTATTGGTTCAGATAGCCCATGAAAGGTAATGCATTATTTAAGTGTTTCAAAATTAGAAATACTGCTTTAGAATATTTGTAATGCTTGCAAAAGTGAACAGTCTTTTGAACTCTATTTCACTCTATTTCAATATCTTGTAGGACAGGCTAGTTCTGCAAATGCAGCTGCTGGTGGAAAGTTAGCAGAATTCTTGGCCAACATAGCATGGGATTTTGCTACAAAAGAAGGGTTTCGAATTTTCAAATCTCAGTCTGGATCTACGCCTGGAAATCCAACAACAAGATCTTACACAACTTGGAGTATGGTATCTAGCCATAGATATTTAGAGAAGAGAACATTTTCTACATTTTCCAGAGCCTCTCATCAGTCTGCGCAGATAGGTCACCTGGTCATTTCCCCTGATGGCCTTTCCGGCAAAGCCAAAGATCTGTACAGTAAATTAAAAGAGTTTATTGAAGTTCATATTTATTCCGCTGAGCAAGAATTGAGAAATTACCAGTTCTCGGAAAAAAGATGGACACCTCATCCTTTAACTGAAGAGCTGAAGGTGATTAAAAATGGATTAACATGTGAAATTTGGAGGTATTATGACATGCATGATAGATGTAGCCCTATATGTAAAGGTAAACCACTGTAACCATCTGTATATGTGCTCTCTCCTTCCCCATTTCCTAAGATGTCACATTTCTGTCACATGACTGTTGACAAACAGTGGTTGCATGTGCATAGATAGATAAAGCAAGAATCTTTTGACCCACACTCCAATGATGCCTCTGCGTTTTCCTAGAAAGTCATGTGTCTAGTACAGTGATAGTTCATAGCAGTTAAACCGTTATTAAACCTAAAACCAAAAATGTAATATATTGCAGCTTACCTACCCTATATTACCAAAAGTATTGGAATGCTGGCCTTTACATGCACATGAACTTTAATGGCATCCTAGTCTAATGCCGCGTACACACGAGCGGACTTTTCGACCGGACTTGTCCGAAGGACCGAGTCCGGCAGACAATTCGACCGTGTGTGGGCTTCGTCGGACCTGCAGCAGACTTTTTCAGTCGAAAATCTGACGGACTTTAGATTTGGAACATGCTTCAAATCTTTCCGACGGACTCGAGTCCGGTCGAAAAATCCGCTTGTCTGTATGCTAGTCCGACGGACAAAAACCGACGCTAGGACAGCTATTGGCTACTGGCTATCAACTTCCTTATTTTAGTCCAGTCGTACGTCATCACATACGAATCCGTCGGACTTTGGTGTGATCATGTGTAGGCAAGTCCGGTCATTAGAAAGTCCATCGAAAGTCCGTTGGAAAGACCGTCGGACCTTTGTTGTCAAAGTCTGACCGTGTGTACGCAGAATTAGTCTGTAGGGTTCAATATTGAGTTGGCCCACTCTTTGCAGCTATAACAACTCTTCTGGGAAGGCTGCTTAAGGTTTCGGAGTGTGTCTATGGGAATGTTTGACCATTCTTCCAGAAGCGCATTTGTGAGGTCAGGCACTGATGTGGACAAGAAGGCCTGGCAAGCAGTCTCCACTCTAATTCATCCCATGTTCTATAGGTTGAGGTCAGGACTCTGTGCAGGCCAGTCAAGTTCCTCCACCCCAACTCGCTCGTCCTTGTTTTTATTGACCATCAATCAACTTGGATACAACCAGCATGTTGAATTTGTCCATGTGATTATTCCCAGCGCCTTTAGTCGCTAGCAATAATTACTATGTTAAGTCGGCAGGGACGGCTCCCCGCCCCCATTGGGTCTCTTGCAGGTAATTATTAAAGGCCAAATTTGCAAGTGTCAGTGGGGCTTTAAGAAGCTAAGATTGATATGTTCTTAGTTAAATAAAACTACCAATATATCTGCAATTTGTAATTTGGAGAGGCGCCACCTGCCAAAAATCAGTGTTGGATTGGAAATTTAGCTTTTTTTAGTTTAAAGTGGTTTATTCTACAATTTAAAAAACAAATTATAATCTGACAGGCAAAGCTGTATGTTTCTTTTTTAACAGCCTAAATGGTGTCAACATTTGTCTGACAGGAAAAAGCAAAATCACAGGGACTGTGGAATCTTTTCCTGCCTGTAGAGAGCGACCCAAAGGGTAAATATGGTGCCAAGTTGACAAATGTGGAATATGCTCATCTCTGTGAATTAATGGGAACATCTCTGTATGCCCCTGAGGTATGTTGTATTGTACAGAAGTACCATATATAATCAAAACATTCCTTTGTAAGTGCACATACCAATATTTTATAACATCATTAGTGTTATATTAGGTACCCCTTTGTATGTTTGCAGCTATACCCTCCTGGTTTATATTAAAGCATATTTATTGCCAGCCCCCCTCTAAAAACAAAGATTTTTTTTATTAACATAAATATGAAGAAAATCATAAGCCAGGGATACAAGATGGCAGCTTTTTTTATCGTCTCGTGTTTCTAGATGATAATTGCATACCTATTGTAATGTGTTCTGTACAGTTATTATTTGTAACTAATATACTGTTAACTAGAAAAAATACCTCTACACCATGAAGTACCCCTTGGTGTACACATAGCCTAGGTTAAGAAACTATAAAATACCACATTATAAGGGATTCCTAGATATACTGTAGTTGACATCTTTTTTTAAATGCATTTTAAATACATTTTGAAACATTACAATTGTGTTTTATTGGGTTTTCAGTGGTCATTTTATACATTTTTTAGATCTTCAATTGTTCAGCCCCAGACACAGGAAATATGGAAGTGCTGGTTCGCTATGGGACAGAGGAACAGAAGGAAAGATGGTTGAAGCCGCTATTGGAAGGAGAGATCAGGTCCTGTTTTGCTATGACTGAACCAAAGGTAAAACAATGTTTTACTCTAAAATATTTGCTTCTAAAGACATGCTTTACGTGTACTGAGAAAATGAAGGATTCACCACACAACTGGACTGTGGAAGACTTTTTTTCTTAGTTTGTTAAACAGGCACAGGATACAGCTCATATTAATTTCATGGTCACGCATGCTTTTTTAAAGAGCACAGTCTTTGAAAAAGCACTCATAATTATAAAATATGTAAGAGCTGTATTCTGTGCTATTTAATAAGCTAAGAAAGTTTTCCACCTTTTGGTTGTGCAGTAATTTGTTCATATTCTTGGTACTTGGCTGCAAGTAGAGCTGCATGATTCTGGCCAAAATGAGAATCACAATTTTTTTGCTTAGAATAAAAAGATCACGATTCTTGCTGCGTAAAATATTTCACATTGTACAAACAAAACTGGGCTAACTTTACTGGTTAGTTTTTTTTTTTTTTTTTTTTTATTCATTAAAGTGTAATTTTTTCCCCAAAAAAATTGCATTTGAACGACTGCTGCGCAAATACAGTGTGACATAAAATATTGCAACAACCACCATTTTATTCTCTAGGGTCTCTACTAAAAAAATATATATAATGTTTTGGGGGTTCTAAGTAATTTTCTAGCAAAAAAAAATAAATGATTTTAACTTGAAACCAACAAATGTCAGAAAAAGGTTTAGTGTTTAACCGCTTCAGCCCCGGAAGATTTTACCCCCTTCCTGACCAGAGCACTTTTTGCGATTCGGCACTGCGTCCCTTTAACTGACAATTGCGTGGTCGTGCGACGTTGTACCCAAACAAAATTGTCGTCCTTTTTTTCCCACAAATAGAGCTTTCTTTTGGTGCTATTTGATCATCTCTGCAGTTTTTATTTTTTGCGCTATAAACAAAAAAAGAGCAACAATTTTGAAAAAAACACAGTTTCTTTTCTCGGACATCACGGGACACAGAGCCACAGTAATTACTGATGGGTTATAGGGTATCACTAGGTATTGGACACTGGTCACACCCTAATCAGGAAGTTCAACCCCCTATATAACCCCTCCCCTTCCAGGGATACCTCAGTTTTTACGCCAGTGTCTTAGGTGTTGGACGTGCAAAGATGTTCTGTGCTGAAGCTCCAAAAGGAATATCCTAAGATCCTATACTGGGGCAAGCCAGGCGACCGGATCCATTCAAAGTGTCTTTTCATGGCCGAATTGAATGGTACCCGGGCCTCGTGTCCAAAGAAACGAGGTTTTACCTGTAACACTTCTCTTTTTAGAGAGCTGGACCCGCGGATCAGAAAATGGCTTTAAACTTCCTAATTTCTGGCGAGGTGCTTTACAGGCCCAGAACTGAAGGATCCCCCTACTGATGGGGGCCCCAGTCTCTGACGGTTTTTCACAAACGGAGCCCACCGTGAGAGGCGAAGGCTGGGTCTGTGTAAACTGAACCCTGCGGCCTGGATAAGGTAAGAGGAGATTCCACAGAATTTTAAATTCTAGTGGCTCTTCTCCTGTGTATGCATGCTGTGCCTATTGTGACCACCGGGGGCGGCCAAGAGCACAAACCTTCTCATGCTTGATCTGTCTCAGCGTCCGCTGCACAGGCTCTTCCTCCAGCTCCAAAGGTAGATGGTGGGGGGTTTTCTCTGCTGGGATGGTCCCCCCAGGCTAGTGAAAGGCTCAGGTAGGCTGTAAGGCGGGTGAGACCGCACTGTCACAGCCGCTACCGCCGCCACCACCGAAGCCGCATTGCGATGCAGGGCCCATCACTGCCGGCCTCCTCCTTATTCCCCCAACCCCAGCCTCCCTTCAGGCTTGTCAGAAAGGGTCGGCTCGCGCGGGAAGCGCTCGTTTTTCAAAAACGAGGGGGGGGGCGGGGCGTCAGCACAGCGTCAGCGTGCCCAGACGCCCACAGTGCCTGAAAGCATGGCCATTTAAAGCACACTGTACAGGTGCTCTGAGCTTTGGAGAGACACAGAGCTGGCAGTCACATGTAAGGTGGGACACAGGCATTCCCCTAGGCTGCATTCACTAAAGAACACCGGATTGGGCATTTGGTAGCAAGGCTTTTAGCCAGACTACATCGCTCAGCAGTCAGTGTTCATTTTTGATACCTCACACCTTGTTGCTTTGCACTATGGGTAGAAGAGGTTCAAGCACCCCTAGAACCGGAGGCACTAGGGGGTCTCGTTCAGGTTCTGAGGACCCCCTGTCTGCTACACCATCCCCTCCTGAGGGACCAGGGGCAGCTGGACAGGGAGAGCCATTGGGGTTAGGGGCTACATCTGCTGCCGGCACTTCAGCCCCTGTATACATTACACAAGAAGTTTTTTCCTCAACCATTTCTGGATTAGAGAAAAAACTAATGGCCGCAATTACATCTTCACTGAGTGGAAGAAAACGCACAAGGCCTTCCTCTGCTCCCCAAGACCCTCAGTCAGAGGAGCTCTGGGATAAAGAAGATGAATCCCTTTCAGAGGATCGGGATGGGACAGATGATTCCTCTTCGGAGGATTCAGGTGGAGAGGGACCCTCTGCGACTTCCCAAGAGGAGAAAGTCTTAGTGCAGATCCTCACTGGTTTGGTCCGCTCCACATTTAAGTTGCCCCTACCTGAAACTACTACAGAAACCTCTTCTGCTTTGCGGTCACTGAAACCTTTCCAAGCAGCACATGCTTTTCCTGTTCATAATTTACTTGAAAAGTTACAGAAAACCAGAAGAGAAGCAGTCGCTCCTTCTAGCGATAAAGCGACTGTGGTCGCAAGAGGTCATTGTGGGGGTTCCCACAAAGGATCAAGGATTGAGACTCTGTTCCAATCTTTCTATGGTCCGAAAACCAAATGGGGACGACAGACCCATTTTAGATTTGAGAGATCTGAAACGATTCCCAAGGATGCAGTCCTTTCGTTTGGAATCAATTCAGACAGTAATCTCCGTCCTGCAGGGAGGAGAATTTCCGATATCAATAGGCATCAGAGATACAGGCCTATATGTGCCCAGTTTTCCTGCTTAACTGAAGTGTCTGCAGGCAAAGATCACTGCTCTAAGGGAGCTGATTCTGACAGTCAGGGCCAAGAAGGGTCTTTCTGTCCGCCTTTGTATGAGGCTGCAGGGGAAGATGGTGGCTTCATTCGAAGCAGTTCCCTATGCGCAGTTCCAAGCAGAACTGTTGCAACACAGTATTCTGTTGACCTGGAACAGGAAGGTGCAGGCATTAAACTTTCCAATGCACCTATCGCATGCGATGCGTCAGAGCCTCAGTTGATGGCTCATACCCGAAAACCTACAGAAGGGGAAATCCTTCCTACTGGTTGCCTGGGATCCTCTTGCAGGCAGGACGGAGGCGTTGGTGATTCCGTGGCATCGGCTCTCACCGATTTATGCATTCCCTCCCATTCTGCTACTGCCACGGCTCCTTCGCAGACTCAGGCAAGAAGGGAAGTCAGCACTTCTGGTGGCCCCCGTTTGGCCCAGAAGAACCTGATAAGCAGAAATAGCAGGGATGATGGTGGGTTCCCGGTGGACCCTACCGATACACCCAGACCTGTTAGCTCAAGGTCCGGTGTTCCAGCCTGCCTCACAAATGCTAGATTTGACGGGTGGGCTATTGAATCCCACGTTCTGAAAAATCGTGGGCTTTCAGGTCCTGTCATATCTACCTTGATCAATGCAAGGAAGCCAGCTTCCAGAATGATTTATCATAGAGTCTGGAAAGCTTATGTATCCTGGTGTGAATCCAGGGGTTGGCATCCCAGGAAATATGTCATAAGTAGAATTCTGGATTTTCTACAATTGGGATTAGAGATGAAGCTGGCCTTGAGTACCATCAAGGGCCAGGTTATCAGTGTTGTTTCAACGGCTGCTTGCTTCGCATTCTCTGATCCGAAACTTTATACAGGGGGTGATGCGTCTTAATCCTCCGGTTAAGGCGCCCCTAAACCCCTGGGACTTGAACTTGGTTCTATCGGTGTTACAAAAACAACCTTTTGAACCAATACGTCAGATTCCTTTTGGTCTTACTGACGAGGAAACTAATTTTCCTGGTAGCTATCTCTTCTGCTAGAAGAGTATCAGAAATAGCAGCTCTTTCCTGTAAAGAGCCTTACTTGATTATACACAAGGATAGAGTGGTACTGCGCCCTCATCCTAGTTTTTTACCGAAGGTGGTTTCAGATTTTCATCTAAACCAAGACATTGTGCTACCTTCCTTTTTTCCAGAACCTTTTTCTTCGGAAGAAAGGTCATTACATTCTTTGGATGTAGTAAGAGCAGTCAAGACCTATCTGGAGGCAACTGCTCAGATTCGTAAGACGGATGTCTTGTTCGTGCTGCCGGAGGGTCCCAATAGAGGACAGGCAGCGTCAAAAGCGACCATTTCTAAATGGATTCGACAGTTGATTATTCAAGCTTACGGTTTGAAACAGAAGATTCCTCCGTTTCAGATCAAGGCACATTCCACAAGGGCTATTGGTGCTTCTTGGGCAGTGCATCACCGGGCCTCTATGGCTCAGATCTGCAAGGCCGCAACCTGGTCTTCAGTTCATACATTCACCAGATTCTATCAGGTGGATGTAGAAAGGCATGAGGATATCGCCTTTGGGCGTAGTGTGCTGCAGACAGCGGTACAGGGTCCTCAGGTCTGATAGCACCCTACTTGGTTGTGATCCCCCCCCCCCTCAGTTGGCATTGCTTTGGGACATCCCATCAGTAATTACTGTGGCTCTGTGTCCCGTGATGTCCGAGAAAAGAAAATAGGATTTTTTATTACAGCTTACCTGTAAAATCCTTTTCTTTCGACGGACATCACGGGACACAGAGGTCCCGCCCCTCTTCTAATACACCTATACTGCTTTGCTACAAAACTGAGGTATCCCTGAAAGGGGAGGGTTTATATAGGGGGTTGAACTTCCTGATTAGGGTGTGACCAGTGTCCAATACCTAGTGATACCCTATAACCCATCAGTAATTACTGTGGCTCTGTGTCCCGTGATGTCCGTCGAAAGAAAAGGATTTTACAGTTAAGCTGTAATAAAAAATCCTATTATTTTGTACTTTTTTCTATATTAAATATCCCCATTTTTTTTTTTATTTTTTTTTAGTTTAGGCCGATATGTATTCTTCTACATATTTTTGGTAAAAAAATTGCAATAAGCGTTTATTGATTGGTTTGCTCAAAAGTTATAGCGTCTACAAAATAGGGGATAGATTTATAGCATTTTTATTATTTTTTTTTTTACTAGTAATGGCGGCGATCTGCGATTTTTATCGTGACTGCGACATTATGGTGGACACATCGAAAAATTTTGACACATTTTTGGGACCATTGGCATTAATACAGCGATCAATGCTATAAAATGCATTGATTACTGTAAAAATGTCACTGGCAGTGAAGGGGTTAACACTAGGGGGCGATCAAGGGGATAATTGTGTTCCCTAATGTGTGTTCTAACTGAAGGGGGGGGGAGACTGAGTAGGGGAGATGACAGATCGCTGTTCATACTTTGTATGAACAGACTATCTGTAACTTCTCCCCTCAGAGAACCGGGATCTCTGTGTTTACCAGAGAACCTCAAGCCAAAAAAAAGTAAAGAGTGATGTAGTGCAAACATCCCGAGATAGTGACAGACCAGTTCTGTTAAAACTAGGGCAACCAAATAAGAAAACTGAGGAAACTAAAGGAGTGGCTACCTGGATATCCTAGTGTGGGTGCTGGGGCTGACACGTGCGTCCCGAAGCATGTACAGCATGAAAATGAAAAACCATTACTCCCACAGGACTGCAATGCATACCCACCCCGGCCGCTATACACGCCGCCCCCAGCGTCACGCTGGGCGTGATAAGATAAGGCACTCTCACCAGGACAGCTGATGCAGCAAGCGGCCAGCGCCTGGGGAGATGCCCAACGCACACCAAGGATAGAATAGATGCCACCGGTGCCACATCACCAAGAGGTGACGTCATGCGCTCGGTGCGGGGCGTGACGCCGATGCACAACGAGATCGCCCACCCAGTCTCAGAATGTAGGACAGGGAGGAAAGGGGAGGCCCCCGGCGTGCATCGCAGTTCCCGGACCAGGAACAAGACAGCAAAACAGAACAATTAGATCACATATTTCAAAGAGAAAATGACAAACTCATGTTTACAAATTATACAAGAGTGGAAATATTTATGCCTTCCATATGTTTTTTTTTTTTTTTTTATATATTTAGATAAGAGCGGACCAACACCCAATAGGGTCAGCTGTCAAAAATAACAATGTATGATTGACTATCAATAATAAATATGTATAGGCAACTTTTTCCATTCTTGTCACACATCTCCATCCCTGATCAAGTATATAAAAAGGGGATTGGTTTGGGACTTTGAATGAGGCATATGGTCAAAACCCTCCCTCCTTTTTTATCAATTAACCGGGATGGAGGCATGTGCTTGGTTTTGACCATATGCCTTATTCAAAGTCCCAAACCAATCCCCTTTTTATAATATTGCGATAACGATTCTTAACGATTACCGTATATACTCGAGTATAAGCCGACCCGAATATAAGCCGAGGCACCTAATTTTACCACATAAAACTGGGAAAACTTATTGACTCGAGTATAAGCCTAGGGTGAGAAATGCACAGCTACTGTAAGTGGAAAAAAGGGTCAACAATGCCCATTTGCAGCCTCACTGTGCCCATTTGCATGCCTCACTGTGCCCATTTGCAGCCATAGGTCCCCCGAACTTCAAACTTGGTAGTTAAGGGTTCCTAGATGCCCCCTAGCTGCAGCCAAAATTTGGGGTCTCTGGACCCAAAGGGTCCCGAAATGCCATTGCTGCAGATGGACACAGGTGACGACTTTGGGGCCCTGTATCTCTGGGCCACTTGGTGCTAGGAACCCCAAATTTCTGGGGTTCCTAGCACCAAGTGGCCCCGAGATACAGGGCCCCAAATTCAGTTCGGAAAATGTCATTTTGACATTTGAATGACATTTTCCGAACCGAACTTTGTGGCCACTTGGTGCTAGGAACCCCAGCTTTGGATATGTTGTAGTGCTAGTTCCACTGAGTTTGACCACAAAATTTGGGGTTCCTAGCACCAAGTGGCCCCGAGATACGGGCCTCAAAGTCGGTCCAGAAAATTCATTCTCTGCTGCAGAAAAGTGCTTGACTCAAGTATAAGCCGAGGGGGGCATTTTCAGCACAAAAAAATGTGCTGAAAAACTCGGCTTATACTCGAGTATATACGATAATCGTGCAGCTCTACTTCAAAAATAACAGGGCATTTTAATTTGTTTAAAACATGCTTGTACTTATCATTGTGCATAATTTTGCTTTTTCTTTATCTTGTAAGACTATCCACACTGGTTCCAGGGATAGAGTCACTGACCCTTTTATATATTCTTCTATAGGTTGCCTCTTCTGATGCCACGAACATTGAGGCTTCAATAACAGAAGATGGGAACTCCTATATCATTAATGGCCATAAATGGTGGACATCAGGTATATATTTGAAGGAAATTAAAATGCCTATGTGTGATGTGAATGTACCTGTTTAGCTTTTCATGCATTTGAAATATTTGCAAGGGTGTTCTATCATAATTCAGAGCTGAAGCTTAAGACCCCTTCCACACTGGGGCAGTTTTCAGGTGTTTTAGCGCTAGCACCTGTAAAGCGTCTGAAAACTGCCTCCCATTCATTACAATGGGTGCTTTCACACCCAGGCGGTGCACTTGCGGGACATTCGGAGAAGTCCTGCAAGCAGCATTTTTGGGGAGGTTTGGGAGCGCTGTATACATCTATCTGTAGATCTATCTATCTATATCGATATAGATATATCTATATCAATATAGATATCGTTATAGATATATATACCGTATTTATCGGCGTATAACACGCACTTTTTTCCCCTTAAAATCAGGGGGAAATCGTGGGTGCGTGTTTTACGCCGATCCCCGCCGATCTCAGCTGATTTTTTGCGATCGCGCCGACATACACATCCGAGTGTACAGATTTAAATATGGCGCCGGCGGACTCGGCGAAGGGCGGAGCCGAGATACGCAAAGCTGAGTGTACTCGGCTCTTTTCGGCTCCGCTCACAGTTCCGCCACTGGGCGTGACTGTGAGCGGCGCCGACATACACATCCGAGTGTACAGATTTAAATATGGCGCGGGCGGACTCGGCGAAGGGCGGAGCCGAGATACGCAAAGCTGAGTGTACTCGGCTCTTTTCGGCTCCGCTCACAGTTCCGCCACATTCGGCTATGTGTATCTCTGCTCCGCCGAGTCCCTCCGCGGCGCCATATTTAAATCTGTACACTCGGATGTGTATGTCGGCGCGATCGCAAAAAATCAGCTGAGATCGGCGGGGATTGCAAGGCTACACTGGGGCAAGGCTGCAATAGACACTGTGGAAGGCTGCACTGACATGGCTGCAAGGCTGCAGTGACAAGGCTGCACTGAGAAGGCTTCAATGACACTGACAAGGCTGCATTGATGGGCATTTAACCACTTGAGCCCCGGACCTTTATGCTGCCTAAGGACCAGAGGTCTTTTTCCAATTTGGCACTGCGTCGCTTTAACTGCTAATTGCGCGGTCATGCAATGCTGTACCCAAACGAAATTTGCGTCCTTTTCTTCCCACAAATAGAGCTTTCTTTTGATGGTATTTGATCACCTCTGCGGTTTTTATTTTTTGCGCTATAAACGGAAAAAGACCGAAAATTTTGAAAAAAAAATGATATTTTCTACTTTTTGTTCTAAAAAAAATCCAATAAACTAAATTTTAGTCATACATTTAGGCCAAAATGTATTCGGCCACATGTCTTTGGTAAAAAAAATGTCAATAAGCGTATATTTATTGGTTTGCGCAAAAGTTATAGCGTCTACAAACTAGGGTACATTTTCTGGAATTTACACAGCTTTTAGTTTATGACTGCCTATGTCATTTCTTGAGGTGCTAAAATGGCAGGGCAGTACAAAAGCCCCCCAAATGACCCCATTTTGGAAAGTAGACACCCCAAGGAAATTGCTGAGAGGCATGTTGAACCCATTGAATATTTATTTTTTTTGTCCCAAGTGATTGAAAAATGACAAAAAAAAAAAAATATTTACAAAAAGTGGTCACTAAATGATATATTGCTCACACAGGCCATGGGCCTATGTGGAATTGCACCCCAAAATACATTTAGCTGCTTCTCCTGAGTATGGGGATACCACATGTGTGGGACTTTTTGGGAGCCTAGCCGCGTACGGGGCCCCGAAAACCAATCACCGCCTTCAGGATTTCTAAGGGTGTAAATTTTTGCTTTCACTCTTCACTGCCTATCACAGTTTCGGAGGCCATGGAATGCCAAGATGGCACAAAACCCCCCAAAATGACCCCATTTTGGAAAGTAGACACCCCAAGCTATTTGCTGAGAGGCATATTGAGTCCATGGAATATTTTATATTTTGACACAAGTTGCGGGAAAGTGACACTTTTATTTTTTTTTTTTTTATAAAGTTGTCACTAAATGATATATTGCTCACACAGGCCATGGGCATATGTGGAATTGCACCCCAAAATACATTTAGCTGCTTCTCCTGAGTATGGGGATACCACATGTGTGGGACTTTTTGGGAGCCTAGCCGCGTACTGGACCCCGAAAACCAATCACTGCCTTCAGGATTTCTAAGGGTGAAAATTTTTGATTTCACTCTTTACTGCCTATCACAGTTTCGGAGGCCATGGAATGCCCAGGTGGCACAAAACCCCCCCAAATGACCCCATTTTGGAAAGTAGACACCCCAAGCTATTTGCTGAAAGGCATGGTGAGTATTTTGCAGCTCTCATTTGTTTTTGAAAATGAAGAAAGACAAGAAAAAACATTTTTTTTTTTCTTTTTTCAATTTTCAAAACTTTGTGACAAAAAGTGAGGTCTGCAAAATACTCACTATACCTCTCAGCAAATAGCTTGGGGTGTCTACTTTCCAAAATGGGGTCATTTGGGGGGGTTTTGTGCCACCTGGGCATTCCATGGCCTCCGAAACTGTGATAGGCAGTGAAGAGTGAAATCAAAAATTCACGCCCTTAGAAAGCCTGAAGGCGGTGCTTGGTTTTCGGGGTCCCGTACGCGGCTAGGCTCCCAAAAAGTCTCACGCATGTGGTATCCCCGTACTCAGGAGAAGCAGCAGAATGTATTTTGGGGTGTAATTTCACATATTTCCATGGCATGTTTGAGCAATATATCATTTAGTGACAACTTTGTGCAAAAAAAAAAAAAAAAAAAAAAAAAAAAAAAAATTTGTCTCTTTCCCGCAACTTGTGTCGCAATATAAAATATTCCATGGACTCGACATGCCTCTCAGCAAATAGCTTGGGGTGTCTACTTTCCAAAATGGGGTCATTTGGGGGGGTTTTGAACTGTCCTGGCATTTTATGCACAACATTTAGAAGCTTATGTCACACATCACCCACTCTTCTAACCACTTGAAGACAAAGCCCTTTCTGACACTTATTGTTTACATGAAAAAGTTTTTTTTTTTTGCAAAAAAATTACTTTGAACCCCCAAACATTATATATTTTTTTAAAGCAAATGCCCTACAGATTAAAATGGTGGGTGTTTCATTTTTTTTTTTCACACAGTAATTGCGCAGCGATTTTTCAAACGCATTTTTTGGGGAAAAAACACACTTTTTTTAATTTTAATGCACTAAAACACGCTATATTGCCCAAATGTTTGATGAAATAAAAAAGATGATCTTAGGCCGAGTACATGGATACCAAACATGACATGCTTTAAAATTGCGCACAAACGTGCAGTGGCAACAAAATAAATACATGTTTAAAAGCCTTCAAAAGCCTTTACAGGTTACCACTTTAGATTTACAGAGGAGGTCTACTGGAAAAATTACTGCACTCGATCTGGCCTTCGCGGTGATACCTCACATGCATGGTGCAATTGCTGTTTACGTTTGACGACAGACCGCCGCTTGCGTTCGCCTTAGCGCGAGAGCAGGGGGCGACAGGGGTGTTTTTTTTTTTTTTTTTTTTTTTTTTTTCTTTATTATTTTTTTGCTTTTTTAATCTTACTTTTAAACTGTTCCTTTCATATTTTTTTTTTTAATCATTTTTATTGTTATCTCGGGGAATGTAAATATCCCCTATGATAGCAATAGGTAGTGACAGGTACTCTTTTTTGAAAAAATTGTGGTCTATTAGACCCTAGATCTCTCCTCTGCCCTCAAAGCATCTGACCACACCAAGATCGGTGTGATAAAATGCTTCCCCAATTTCCCAATGGCGCTATTTACATCCGGCGAAATCTAAGTCATGAAATACTCGTAGCTTCCGGTTTCTTAGGCCATAGAGATGTTTGGAGCCACTCTGGTCTCTGATCAGCTCTATGGTCAGCTGGCTGAATCACCGGCTGCATTCTCAGGTTCCCTGTTGAGACAGGAGAGCCAGAGAAAAACACGGAAGACGGTGGGGGGGGGGGCATTCCCTCCCACGGCTTGTAAAAGCAGTCTAGAGGCTAATTAGCCGCTAGGATTGCTTTTACATGAAAGCCGACCGCTGGCTGAAAAGAATGATACCAAGATGATACCTAAACCTGCAGGCATCATTCTGGTATAACCACTCAAAGTCGTGAATGGCGTACCTGAAGACAAAAAAATGGTTAACAATGGTTAACAATAAAGCACAGTAAAGTGTAAATAATTACACACCTGAAAAACAAACATGATAAAACATAATAACAATAACAATAAAACATTGCAGAATAGAATACAGTAAAAAAGAGCAGAACAATAGAGAGAGAGAATAGAGAGAGAGAGAACAATAAAACAACTATTTTTTTTTATTTCATATTTTTTTTTTTTTTACACTTTTTTTGTAACTAACTTTTATAACGGTACCCGGTTCCAGGTTCGGGTCTCTCAAAATGCGATGGCATTTTGGGAGACCCTGTGAAAGTGCGCCTAGTCTGTGCAATGCTGTACCCTACGCTAATACTCAACTAGTGAATGGTAGCGTTCAAAACATTCACCAATGCAAAGACCAGGATTGTCAGGACAGGAGGGACAATAATAGCGGGTGTCACGCCTATATCCGCGCTAGCTGCAGACACAACATCTTTTTGGGGGCGTTCGCTGGGTAGGGGTACTCGGGAGGACATAAAAATGCCTCTCATGCAGCCGACTGCATTTGGTTGGGGATGTGAATGGGGGAAGTACGGGCGCTGCAGAAGCGGTGGGTTCCCAATTAGGATTGGCGAATGCAGCAGGAAGGGCATTATGGGCACGACGGGCCTGTGTTTGTCTTTCTGGTGGCAGCGGGACACTACTTGTGCTTGCCATCTCGCCAGCTTGAACTGCACTTATGGGACTCGCTACGTCACCACGTGTTACTGCAGTGCTGGTTTGACTACGACCGGGGTGTACTAGGCCGCTGGCGCTTGCCAGTTCACCAAAACGCTACCAAAAAACTGTTAGCGA
Source organism: Lithobates septentrionalis (assembly GCA_037952835.1). Taxonomy (NCBI): domain Eukaryota; kingdom Metazoa; phylum Chordata; class Amphibia; order Anura; family Ranidae; genus Lithobates; species Lithobates septentrionalis. Next base: position 2,752,165 of record JBBDGP010000735.1, on the reverse strand, counting down.
TCGCAGGGATCAGGCCTGACTCTGCGAACGCTGCAGTTATGCTTTTAGTGTTTTGTAAGTGACAGTGATCGATCGATACTGCACTTGGGTGGGCTGGGCCGGGCGGAGGGGCAAAACGCAGGTGCTAGCAGGTATCTGGGCTGATCCCGCTAACACTGCGTTTTTGGGAACCCTAAACTGCTGGTGACGCTAGTATAGATCTGATCGGATCAGATATTGATGCGATCAGATACTATACCACTAAGGGTGGTGTACGGTGCGTGCGTGGGTGTTAGCGGTACTGGCGCTAATCTGACGCTGCCTGGGGCTGGTGCTTGCCAGTTCACCAAAATACTACCAAAAAAACTGTTAGCGATCGCAGGGATCAGGCATGACTCTGTGAACGCTGCAGTTATGCGTTTAGTGTTTTGTAAGTGTCAGTGATCGATCGATACTGCACTTGGGTGGGCTGGGCCGGGCGGAGGCGCAAAACGCAGGTGCTAGCAGGTATCTGGGCTGATCCCGCTAACACTGCGTTTTTGGGAACCCTAAACTGCTGGGGACGCTAGTATAGATCTGATCGGATCAGATATTGATCCGTTCAGATACTATACCACTAAGGGAGGCGTATGCTGCGTGCGTGGGTGTTAGCAGTACTGGCGCTAACCTGACGCCTGGGGCTGGTGCTTGCCAGTTCACCAAAATGCTACCAAAAAAACTGTTAGCGATCGCAGGGATCAGGCCTGACTCTGCGAACGCTGCAGTTATGCGTTTAGTGTTTTGTAAGTGACAGTGATCGATCGATACTGCACTTGGGTGGGCTGGGCGGAGGCGCAAAACGCAGGTGCTAGCAGGTATCTGGGCTGATCCCGCTAACACTGCGTTTTTGGGAACCCTAAACTGCTGGGGACGCTAGTATAGTATCTGATCGGATCAGATATTGATCCGATCAGATACTATACCACTAAGGGAGGCGCATGCTGCGTGCGTGGGTGTTAGCGGTACTGGCGCTAATCTGACGCTGCCTGGGGCGACGCATATCACCGCCGGGCGATCGGGGGGCTAAACCTTTATTCGGTAATAAACGGCGGGTGCCCTGACACTATAAAAAATAAACAAACTAACCAGCGTCAACCGTAACGGTTATACGGTGATCAGTGGTGAAAGGGTTAACTAGGGGGCAATCAAGGGGTTAAAACATTTATCAGATAGTATAGGGGGGTCCCTGACGCTATAAAACGCTGACGGCGAACCTAAATATTTACCTCCCTAACTAGCGTCACCAGCGACACTAATACAGCGATCAGAAAAATGATCGCTTAGTGACACTGGTGAGGGGGGGTGATCAAGGGGTTAAAACTTTATTAGGGGGGGTTAGGGGGGTACCCTAGACCTACAGGGGGGTAACAGTATCTGTCCCAACACTGTAACTGTCACAAACTGACACCATGCAGTAATCAGAAAAAAAAAAAAAAAAAAAAAAAAAAACTGCTGGTGTCAGTTTGTGACGGGGGGGGGGGGGGGTGATTGGGGGGGGATCGGGGGGCGATCGGGGGGGGGATCGGGGTGTTTTGTGTGCCTGGCATGTTCTACTGTGTGTGTGTGTGTGTTGGTGCACTCACATTGATGTCTTCTCTCCTCGGGCCGGAACGGAAAATACCGACCCGAGGGGAGATGACATCATTTCCTTTGCTGCTGTTTAGCATACAGCAGCAAAGGAAGATTCTCATTGGCCGGCGGCGATCGCGAGGGGGGGGGCCACGAACGGATGGTCTCCCCCTCATCACCGATCGCCGCTGGACAAAAGACGACCGCCTCGGGCACCGGGGGGGGGTCCGATCGGACCCCCCACCCGCGGAAGGCAAATCACGTACACTGTACGTGATTTTGCCTGTCCGTGCCACTTTGCCGACGTACATCGGCGTGAGGCGGTCGTCAAGTGGTTAAATGTAATTTTTTTTCCCTTAAACTTCCCTCCTAAAAGTTTTTTTCCTTAAAATTCCCTCCTAAACTTGGGGTGCGTGTTATACGCCGGCTCGTGTTATACGCCGATATATATATATATATATATATATATGACACGCAGTTTCATATGAATATCTTGAGTTTATTGAACTTATTACATACTTGTTTCATACATAGCAATAACTAGGATTTTCAGAATATGGTCAGCAGTGGCATCTTACATTTTTCTGTCCAAACATATTTTCTTTAAGAAGTGATGGAAATAATACATAAGGTGTAAACTTCTTTAGTCACATAAAACTGTAAAATGCTCAAAAGCCATGAACGTGCTGGTAAATGGTCTGTTCTGAGCGAAGGCATAATTATGTCCGTAAGGCAAGTATTGTACTATAAATGTTGCTGATAATATATTTTTTTTTTTAAAAGGAGCATTGGATTCACGCTGTAAGATCTGTGTTTTTATGGGCAAGACAGATCCAGCTGCCCCTCGTCATAAGCAGCAGTCGATGATTCTGGTACCCATGGACACTCCTGGAGTCACCATTCTGAGACCTCTCACTGTCTACGGATTAGATGATGCCCCAGGTAAACACATAGGGACAGTAAGTATATACTTAGAGAGGAGGTCCAGCCCCCCCCCCCCAAGAAAAATGTAAAGTCAGCAGCTACAAATACTGCAGCTGCTGACTTTTAATATCTGGACACTTACCTGTCCTGGGAGCCCGCGATGTTGGCACCCCAGCCGATCTTCGGATCGGCTGTCAGTTGCAGCCGCCGCCATTCCTGGTAAGGGAACCAGGCAGTGAAGCATTTTGGCTTCTCGGTCGGTTCCCTACTGCGCATGCGCGAAGCGGGCTGCTCTTTCTAATTGGTCCGGCGGCGGAGAAAGGAGGAGGGGGCCGAACTTCCAGGAGATTGGGCTGCGGCCCTGTCTCCTGGGAGTCAAAAACAGGTACCCGTTCCCCCCTCTCCCCTGAAAGGTGCCAAATGTGGCACCGGACGTAGGGAGGAGACGGATAAGCGGAAGTTCAACTTTTGAGTGGAATTCCGCTTTAAGTAGATCTGTCAACATCGCAAATAAAACCACAATAAACCGGACACTGAACAGTATATACATTAACCACTTCAGCCCTGGAAGGTTTTACCCCCTTAATGACCAGGCCATTTTTCGCTATACGAAACTTTGGTACTTTAATTGACAATTGCGCGGTCGTGCAATGCTGTATCTAAATAAAATTAATGTCCTTTTTTTCCCACAAATAGAGCTTTCTTTTGGTGGTACTTGATCACCTCTGCCGTTTTTAACTTTTGCGCTATAAACAAAAAAATTGAGCGACAATTTTGAAGAAAAAAAACAATTTTTTACTTTCTGCTATATAACATACCCAATAAAACAATTGAAAAAATCAAATTTCTTCATCAATTTAGGCCAATATGTATTCAGCTACATGTTTTTGGTAAAAAAAAAAACCCCAATAAGCATATATTGATTGGTTTGCGCAAAAGTTATAGCGTCTACAAACGATGGGATCTTTTTGTGGAATTTTTATTTATTTATTTTACTAGTAATGGCGGCGATCAGCGATTTTTAGCGGGATTGCGTCATTGCGGCAGACAAATTGGCCCCCACAACTGACACTTTTGACACTTCTCTGGGGACCAGTGACACTAATACAGTGATCAGTGCTAAAAATATGCACTGTTACTGAACTAATGACACTGGCAGGAAAGGGGTTAACATCAGGGGAGATCAAAGGGTTAAGTGTGTCCCTAGGGGTTGCTTGCTAACTGTGTGGGGGTTGCTCTGACTGGGTGAAGACAGATCAGTGTACCTGCTTAGCAGGAACACAAGATCTCCATCTTCTCCCCTGTCAGAACGGCGATATGCCTTGTTTACAGATCGCCGTTCTGCCTCTCCCAGGAACAGTCGCGGGTGACCAGCTGACATCGGGTCCGCCGGACCCGCTGATTGGCATCCCTTGTGTCCAATCAGCGCATGATCCTTCCACCTCTAGCTATGCGCGTCACCCTGTGGCTATTGCACGAAATGACGTACAGGTATGTAATTTTGCGCAGTATAGCCGATATGCGGTAGGCGGTCGGCAAGTGGTTAAAGTGGGCCTGAGTTTAAAAGGTGAACATTTGCTATGCTATATGGAACATCTAAAGCAGGGATATGCAATTAGCGGACCTCCAGCTTTTGCAAAACTACAAGTCCGATCATGCCTCTGCCTCTGGGTGTCATGCTTCTGGCTGTCAGTCTTGCTATGCCTCATGGGAATTGTAGTTCTGCAACAGCTGGAGGTCCGCTAATTGCAAATCCCTGATCTAAAGAATGTTCATCATGCCTAAGTACTACCCTGATAGATTTTCCTTTTGTCCTGTATACCTCCTAAAAGAAATGGGCACACTTCCTTTCTCTAGGCACTCCTATCCCTACAATGTTGTAGCTCTACATCTGCATTGTGAGGTACTGCTGCCTGTGACTGATAGTCTCACAAGATTTTGTTGGTATCACTAATGTCCTGCTCCCTGTTCTCCTTGCTGGAGGGGAATCTGCACCTCACCTCTCCTGATGCTTCATGAATATTCAACTACCAGTCATCAGATCACCAGTCATTATGGGGCCAGTTCTAAAATGCAAAAGGAAAGCTCTACCTCTATCAAAAGGCCACTTCCACACAAGGAAACTGTTTAAAACAAATCAAGATGAGTTGATAATGGGGGGGAAAAAAGCAGCTGCAGGGAGCCTACAGGGAATACTGGCGACTAGTCCTTTGTCTTTTGCTCGCTTTTATTGGGCAAAACTTCCATGGCTCAGTTTCTATTTAATGTGTTTTTATAGTATACATTTTCACAGGTGCAAAGATTTGAGATAAACTGGACAAATATATGTTAAATTAACTAAACATGGCATTTCAGATTTTCCTCTGGCTGTAATACTTAAATATTTTAGTGATGCAATATGCACATGCTTGTATAGTAAGTACTTGGCTTGCAGATTAACATTTTCAATGCTAGATATTCCCAGTCTTGTAAAGTAGGAAAGTGATAGAACTCAAATATAGAATGCTAATTTTCCTTAGTTTTCAAAGTAAAAAACGTAGCCCTGTTTCTACTCTATTTAGAGAAAGTAGCCTATAGAACTATAGAGAAAAAGTCTGTTTTTGTTCAGGTTTATTTGATTAAAGTGGAATTACCTAAAAACTGCAAGCAGGTAGCTGTGTCTCTTCTGCAGTAACAAACACTTACTTGCCTGCTCACAGTCTTCTATTGAATGCACACTGAGCTGTGCATGCAGCTATGCTATAATGACAGGGAGAAAATGACAGCGGCTGGTGAGGGATTTAACTGCTGCATTACCGGAATGAGGTGAATAAGGGAGTTTATTTCTGCTTTAAAGTGGTTGTAAACCCTTACATACCACTTTTACCTACAGGTAAGCCTATATTAAGGACAGCGGAGAACGAGTTATCCATCAGCACTCATGAGGGAAGCTCAAACATTAGCCACGGGCATCTATTCATGTGGACCATACCTGATCAAACTTCCCCGGACATTGTCTACTTTCATATGTGAGTCTGTATAGGGGCAACACCGAGTTTACCGAGCTCTGCCAAGAGGCGTGAATGGGGGGTTCCAGCGACTTCCATTTTAGCAGTATTTCTCGTCTGGCATAGTATAGGGAGAAGGTCAAACATAGTTTACAATATCTCTCCCCATCTATGTCTTCCATATGGCTTAGTAGTAGAACCTGAGGATCCATCTGCACCCTTGTGCCACATATCTCACTCAGTGTGGAGGCTACAGCTGCCCAATAGGGTTAGAGTTTGGGACAGGACCAGACCATGTACCAGAATCTCTTGTTTGCATCTTTGACAATTTGAGTCTCGTTGAGGGTAGATGTGAGCCAATTTCTGTGGAGTGTAATAGGCCCTATGTAGGAACTTAAGTTGTACAAATCTGTCTTTAGCTGCAATCATGGAGGGAATAAACGTGGAGAGGCACTCCTCCCATTCTTCCTCACCCAGGGATGGAATATCCACCCTCCATTTATCCCAGGATCTAGTTAGTTTGGTGGCATACGCAAGAGTTAGGTATTAATACAGGGAGGAGGGAGGCTTCCCCATCACGCTGGAGATAAGGAGGCGCTCAATAGAGTCTGACTCAAGGGTCAAAGGTTCAGTAAATTGAGCTCCAAAGGCATGTCTTAACTGCCAGTATCTGAACTTGAAAGAGACCAGTATTGAGTAGAGTCATCTTAGTTCCTGAAAGGACATGAGTCTGCCGTTGAGTACTATATGTTTCAATGTGGTGATCCCCTTTTTGGCCCACAGAGAGGGGTCCGGGATACTATTTAAATGTGGTAGCATAGGATTACCCCATAAGGGCATATGTGGGGAGACATGAGCAGGTTGCCTGTAAACTACCCTGGCCTCCTGCCAGACCCTCATCGTGGTCCGCATGAGGGATGTCATAAGGGGACTAGCCTTCAAGCCTCGGAATACCAGGTTGCTCAAAGTTGCATAGGAGCCCAGAATAGCCGCTTCCAATGTGGTCGCTGGGTTCTGTCTGGGCTGGGAGAACCACCATCTTACCGTGACAAGGACGGCTGCCCAATAGTATAGTTGGAAGTTTGGGAGCGCCAGACCTCCTCTCGACATAGGGAGATAAAATATCTACTTTGCCTCTCTGGGGGAGTCTCCCAACCCACAAAAAGGAAATCAGCAGCCCCTCCAACCTCCTGAAGAAAGTCTTGGGGATATGTGACAGGGTGTTTCTGAAGAAATACAGGTATTTTGGCAAGTAGACCATTTTCAACAGATTTACCCTGCCTACAGGTGTTAGGGGGAGGGAACGCCAGGCAGCACATTTGGCCGTCAGTTGTGTCATAAGAGGTTGTATATTGTTTCCCACATATTCTTCCGTGCTGCCACTAATTCTAATGCCTAGGTAAGTGAACTCATCTACCCATTTCAGCGGTGTGTGCATAGCAATTCGAGGAACCGAGGGGTGCAACGGGAACAAAACTGATTTGTCCCAATTAATGCGTATGACTGAGTAGCGACCAAATTGATTAAATAGAGACAATGCTGTTTGTAGGGATGATGAGGCATCTTCCAGATATAGTAGGGCATCATCCGCATACAGGGACAGTTTTTGAGCCCACCACTATCCCCCGACCCCCCCCCCCTCCACTCTAAGCAGTATAGCCAGGGGTTCCAGTGCTAGGGAAAACAGTCCTGGGGAGAGGGGGCACCCCTGCCGCATTCCCCAGCCCAGCGTTAATGCCTCCGAGAGGCAGCCGTTGGTGCGGATCCTAGCTTTCGGGCTGGCATACAGAATCTGCAGCCATTTCATAAACCCTGGGCCAAACCCGAAATTGGAGAGTACTTTCCACAGGTAGCCCCGCTTGACCGAGTCGAAAGCCTTCTCTGCGTCCAGTGAGGCCATACTCCTGCCGTCTCCATGCAAGCCCTATCGATATGGGTAAAGAGTCCCCTAATATTGATGTCTGTTCCCCTACCTGGTAGGAAACCCGCCTGATCTGGCTGCATCAGTGCGGTTATTACTGTGTTCGTTCTATTGGCCAGAATTTTAGCCAACAACTTGGCGTCGGCATTCAATAGGGAGATAGGGCAGTGCGAAGAGCATAAGGATGGGTCCTTCCCTGACTTGGGGATTACCACTATAACTGCTTCTCTCATAGTGTAAGGGAGTTCCTCCATCTTTGCTGATTCAGCAAACAGAGTATGCAGCCTGGTGGCGAGTTCTGCAGCGTACTGTTTGTAGAACTCGACAGGAATGCCATCAGGCCCCGGCGCCTTACCAGTCTGTAAGGTCTTAAGTGCCTTCAGGATTTCTTCCACCGTGATGTGAGCATCGAGTCTATTACGGTAAGTTGATGTGAGAACCAGTATGTCAATTTTCGCTAGGTAGTCTGTCAGATCCTCCTCCCTGTAGAACTAGCCCTAGAACTATAAAGGGGTCTGTAAAAATCTACAAAGCATCGGTTGATCCCGTCGGAGGAGTAAATAAGGTCACCAGTAGGGCCCAGGATATGAGGTACACTAATACCCCCTGATTGTTCTCTGGAGAGCCAGGCCAACAGTCTTCCTGCCCTCTCTCCCTGTTCAAAGATCCTATGGGATTGATCCAGTAGTTTCTTCTGAGTGAGAGAGGTGCAAAGACAGAGTACCTCTTTAGTCAGGAGCTGCGATTGGACATAGTGGTGGGGGGTCACGGGATCTAACAAAAAGTGCCTCCTTGGTAGTTGCCTCCCTCTCAGCCTTTGTCAAGTCTGCCCTGCGTTCCCTACGAATCCTGGCAATGATGGTCTGGTAGTGTCCCCTTGTGTTGGCCTTAAAGGCATCCCGCACAATCCTAGCATCCGCCGATCCAGGGTTAACTGCCCAGTAACCAGCCAACTCAATCCTGAATTGAGCGTCCACAGCTGTGTCCGAGACCCAGAATCTGGATAGAATCCACAACCTGTCTGTCGGAGCAATAGAGAGATCCAGGCTCAGAAACAGCGGTGCATGATCCGAAATACCCCTAGGCAATATTTTAATGTCCGTGACTCTAGGCAGTACAGGCCCCCCTGCAAAGACCAAGTCTATATGGGAAAATGTCTTGTGGGACACATGAGATGTGAAAGCCCGGGCCTGGGGGTGTCTCCACCTCCACACGTCCGTCAGCCCGTAGGTGTCCGCCCAGCCAGCCAGCCCTGAGCAGGACGAACCCACAGATGTGAGCCTGTCCATACCCAAGTTGGGGACTAGATTAAAGTCCCCTAGAATAACAGTGTAGTCAGAAGCAAACTCAACCATTTTACTTGTTATCCGGTTCAACAGCAATAAGGAAGGCGGTGGTGGCAAATATAGACCAACAATAGTCCTGAAGTTAATGAGTGTATCCTGGCATTGATTATGACATATCTACCATCCGGGTCTAGGGCTAAGTCCAGAAGCTTGAAGGGGGAGTGTCTTAAGCACCAGTATACTGACCCCCCTGGCAAAACTGGAGTGGGTGGAGTGGTAATGGTATCCCACCCAGGGTTTTTTAAGGGTGAGAATCCTACTGCCCATCAGGTGTGTTTCCTGGAGCACGCATATGTGCGGGTTGTAAGATTTAATAAATTGGAACATTAGGGATCGTTTGGTGGGTGAGTTGATCCCCCTGGTGTTCCACGATAGGATATTAAGAGAAGACATGGAATCTATAAACAATCTGGGGATTGGGATTATGACCCATTATGGCCCCTGGACCGAGCCGCCAAACCCGGGAAGAGCACAAGAGAAAACTGTGTAATGCTGAAACATCAATTACCTTAATGTCTAAGTGTAACCTTACAAAACTAAAAGCAATCATAAAACATATATACAGATCAGCCCCTATAGGCACCCCCCCCCCAACCCGTCCCCCTGAAACTGAGGAGGGTCTCCAACCCATAACCCGAATCGGCACGCCGGCCGCAAAGGGGGGACCTATGCAAGTGGCGAGCTTAGCCCCTCCGGAAAGTATCTGGGGGGTACAGACAAGCGAACAAGTTCTTGGCTCCGTGGCTTCCCCTGGGACAATAAGTGAGCCAGGGGGGAGCACAAGTCAATCAAGGGAAAAGGAGTGGTTTCTAACATCCCCCATGGTGGACATGAAAGAATATACGATCCAAGGCGTGAAATGCACCATGGTGAAATCCACCGCTTCATCGCTTAGTAAGGAAGAGGAAGTCGCAGTTCAATTCTCCTGACACAGTCAGGGGCACATTCTTTTGTTGCTGCAATACATGTAACTTAGCACAACAGGTGCAACATTGCCCCCGGTCATCCCTCCCCAGATTCTCCCCAGGTTGCCACTGTATTCCCCGTGGTTCCCTTGAAACGTTCAGGAGCAAGAGACACTGAGCCGATTAAATGGGGGGTTTAGGAGCAGAGTGGGGACCCCGCCAGGGCGCACATGGGTGAGCCTCAATGTATTCAGCAGAGGCCTCCAACCGGGCCACAGGCTTTAACAGATGGTGGAGTCAGTAAGGCCCCTGGGCTTGGATGCCCCAAAAATTAGAAAGGGCATCAGAGTGGCACATAACACATTCAAGTAGAACTCACGGATCCACGGGTCAGCGAACAAGTGACAGGGATTCCAGCCAAACAGAAGCTTCTTGAGGCTTGTTGGAGAACCGATTGATTCACCATCCTGAACTCTCAGGCGTGCTGGAAACAACACGCTGTAGTGGATACTGCGAGCTCTCAGCGCCGCCTTTACCCGATCAAAAGATTACCGGAGCTTCTGTGTCTTCACGGAGTAGTCGGGGAATATTAGTCATTTTATATTATAAAACGTGAGCAGCGCTAAAAATAAGTGATCAAGCATATAGAGTGATATATATGTAAACAAAAAAGCCCTAAAGGACTCGGAAATAGCATATATGAAACACAATTAAGGTCACAGAGAAAAAAAAAGGGGGGTAAAAATACGTCCAAGTAGTGAAAACATGTGAGTAAATGGATATTCAGTCCAGATAGAAGCCCTGAAGGACTCGGAAATAGCATATATGAAACACAATTAAGGTCACAGAAAAAAACAAAAAGTGGGGGGGGGGTAAAAATAAGTTTGTTTTGTTGTTTGTTTTTTTTCTGCTACTCCCCCTTTTTTTGTTTTTTTTCTGTGACCTTAATTGTGTTTCATATATGCTATTTCCGAGTCCTTCAGGGCTTCTATCTGGACTGAATATCCATTTACTCACATTTTTTCACTATTTGGACGTATTTTTACCCCCCATCTTTTTTTTCTCTGTGACCTTAATTGTGTTTTATATATGCTATTTCCGAGTCCTTTAGGGCTTTTTTGTTTACATATATATCACTCTATATGCTTGATCACCCATTTTTAGCGCTGCTCACGTTTTATAATATTTACTGTTTTGTGTATATCCGACTTATTTTGAGCTGCTGCTTTATATTTCACCAGGTAGCGCGGTATAATATTTTTTATTTTCACTAATATTAGTCATTTGTTATTCTGATAGCGGAGGTCTTCAAGGGCCCGGGAGGCATGGAGGATTTCATCCCTATCCCGGAAATTCAATACTCGAAGTATGAAGGCCCTCTGTGGGTTTCCCGGGGGTCCTGGTTAAGGTGGGACACGATGTGCTCTTTCCACCGCATAGTGGGGAGACAGGCGTGCATCAGGTAGGAGGGAGCGCAGCAAGTCTTCCACAAAGGTGGTCGGGTGGTTCCCCTCCGCACCCTTGACCAGGCCCACGATGCGGTGGTTGTTCCTCCTATTCCTGTTCTTCGCGTCTTCAGCCCTGTATTCCAAGGCCTTCACTTTGGTCTGAAGGGTGCGGAGGGAATCGCCTCATCCTTCGTGGTACTGACCCGTTGCTCTGTCTCTGTCACTTTAGAACGCAACTTGTCCATGTTCTGTCGTAGTAGGCCTACATCTAGCTGGACAGCCTTGATTTTCGCTGTTAGCGTGGACTGGCAGGTGGCTATAGCCGCCATTACCCCCGCCAGCCAAGGCGGCCGGGAATCGGGTGACTCCATCTGGGCCATTTGGGAGGCCTTTTGTGAGCCTCGTTTGGCGTGGGTCTCCACGTGGGCAGACGGGAGAGATGGTGATTGTTGGGAAACTAAGCCTTTTTCCCTTGCCGGCAGACGCGCCTGATGATCTGCGCTTCATCCAGGTGTTGCAGGGCTGATAATTAGGTTGTTGCGCCCTCAGGATCCGGGTAATAGCCAGAAGCCCAGCGGAGCTGGAGCAGAAAGCAGCCGTTCACATCACCATCTTGGACACGCCCCCAGGAAGCCACTTCCTATGGGGGAATTTGTGTGTGGGCTCCTTCCCGACCCAGGCTGTTTGCGCCTATTCGGACGCACAGCCGGGCTCGGCTCCGCCCCCACTCTCTGTTCACATGTTTTGACTGCCAGCAGCATGCGCCAATGGCTCCCACTGCTCTCTGTCAAGCCTGTGAAAGCCGGGAGAGGGGAGAGAAGCTGCTGCAGAAGTGCACAGCGTTGAATTGAGATTGGGCTTTGAGTATTTAGAGGGGGGCTGCAGGGGAGCTGAATGTAAAAGATTTGTTTACCTTAATGCAGGGAATGAATTGGGGTAAAAAACCTTTCAACTTTACAACCACTTTGTTTGCAAAATGTATTCTGTTTTTTTTTTATCTGTTTTCTTACTGGTTTGTTTTACAAATAAGCACGTAACGCAGGTTATATAGTATATCTACAGAGAGGCACAGCTGAAGCTGTTTTTTTGGGGGGATTTTCAGAGTGAAGCTTGATATACAATATCTTACAAAAGTGAGTACACCCCTCACATTTTTGTAATTATATTATATCTTTTTATTTGACAGCACTGAAGAAATGACACTTTGCTACAATGTAAAGTAGTGAGTGTACAGCTTGTATAACAGTGTAAATTTGCTGTCCCCTCAAAATAACTCAACACGCAGCCATTAATGTCTAAACCGCTGGCAACAAAAGTGAGTACACCCCTAAGTGAAAATGTCCAAATTGGGCCCTGTCAGAAACCATGAATCAGATTGAGACAGAAGTACAGTTAAATCACACTTGTTAAATAATAATAAAAAAAGGTAAACGGAGTAAACGTAGTCAAAACAAGCCAGTTCAGGAACCGGAACGGATAGTCAGACAAGCCAAAACATTAGGGAGCCAGAGAAGAGCGTAGTAGAACAGCAAGCAGGATCTGGAGCCAGAAGGAATGTCAGCCAAGCAAGTCTTTAACAGGAACACAGGAGAGCGTCTCCTGTGACCAAGGTGAAGGCAGAGATCATCTGGACTGGACGGCTTAAGTAGGCAGGCCTGACAAGCAGGATATCATCAACAGGTGAGTTACTGTGGAGAAATAGGAGCTGGCAATTAGCCGACAGCTGAGCGGCCAGCTCAGCGAAGGAAGGGCTGAGCCCAGCCCTGACAGGCCCAAAGTGTCATGCTTTTGTGTGGCCACCATTGTTTTCCAGCACTGCCTTAACCCTCTTGGTTCACCAGAGCTTCACAGGTTGCCACTGGAGTCCTCTTCCACTCCTCCATGAAGACATCACGGAGCTGGTGGATGTTAGAGACCTTGCACTCCTCTACCTTCCGTTTGAGGATGCCCCACAGATGCTCAATAGGGTTTAGGTCTGGAGACATGCTTGGCCAGTCCATCACCTTTACCCTCAGCTTCTTTAGCAAGGCAGTGGTCATCTTGGAGGGGTGTTTGGGGTCTTATAATTTTGGAATACTGCCCTATGGCCCAGTCTCCCAAGGGAAGGGATCATGCTCTGCTTTAGTATGTCACAGTACATGTTGGCATTCATGGTTTCCTCAATGAACTGTGACTCCCTAGTGCCGGCAGCATTAATGCAGCCCCAGACCATGACACTCCCACCACCATGCTTGAATGTAGGCAAGACATACTTGTCTTTGTACTCCTCACCTTGATGCTGCCACACACGCTTGACACCATCTGAACCAAATAAGTTTATCTTGGTCTCATCAGACCACAGGACATTGTTTCAGTAATCCATGTCCTTAGCCTGCTTGTCTTCAGCAAACTGTTTGCGGCTTTCTTGTGCATCATCTTTAGAAGGGGCTTCGTTCTGGGTCGACAGTCATACAGACCATTGTGATGAAGTGTGCGGCGTATGATCTGAGCACTGACAGGCTGACCCCCCACCCCTTCAACCTCTGCAGCAATGCTGGCAGCACTCATACGTCTATTTCCCAAAGACAACCTCTGGATATGACGCTGAGCACATGCACTCAACTTCTTTGGTCGACCATGGCGAGGCCTGTTCTGAGTGGAACCTGTCCTGTTAAACCGCTGTATCAGTGGCAGAATTACCAGGGTCGCAACAGTCGCAGTTGCGACGGGGCCCTGGCATTCCGTCACTGTGGGGGGGGCCCAGCTGGGTTGCTATTCACAGGGCCCTGAGTGGAGAGCGTGTCTCTCATGTAACAGCAGCACAGAGACACCAGCATTGACGTTTTATTTCCCCCTCATCTGTCCTCTCTCGCACGGGATGACACAGGACACACAGCTGATCTGCTTCCCCTTCAGCCCCCTCCCCTCTCCTGTGTGCTCCGCGGGCAGTCAACTGTGAAGTTAATGAGCTCACATTTCCCATGGAGCACACAGGAGAGGGGAAGGGTAGAAGGGGGAGCAGATCAGCTGTGTGTCCTGTGTCATCCCGTGCGAGAGAGGACGAATGGAGAGGGAAATAGAACATCAATGCCGGCTCTGTGCTACTGTTACGTGAGAGACACGCTCTCCGCTCAGAGCTGTGCTGTACTGAGAATACAGAGGACTCGGATGGGCACGGATAGGAGGCACTGATAGGGGGCACTGATAGAAGGCACTGATAGGGGACATTGATAGAAGGCACTGATAGGGGACGCTGATAGGTGACACTGATAGTGCCTTCTATCAGTGTCCCCTATCAGTGCCTTCTATCAGTGTCACCTATCAGCGTCCCCTATCAGTGCCTTCTATCAATGTCCCCTATCAGTGCCTTCTATCAGTGTCCCCTATCAGTGCCTTCTGATAGGGGACACTGATAGAAGGCACTGATGGGGGACGCTGATAGGAGGCACTGATAGGGGGCACTGATAGAGGACACTGATGGGCACTCATAGAAGGCACTGATAGGGGACACTGATAGGGGCACCGATAGGGGATGCTGATAGGAGGCACCGATGGGAAGCACTGATAGGATTTACTGATGAGCACTGAAGGGAGGCACTGAGAAGGCACTAGGGGACACTGATGGGGGACACTGATGGGGGACACTGATGGGGGACACTGATGGGGGACACTGATGGGGGACACTGATGGGGGGCACTGATGGGGGGCACTGATAGGGGGCACTGATAGGAGGCACCGATGGGAGGCACTGATAGAATTTACTGGTGAGCACTGAAGGGAGGCACTGATAGGGGGCATTGAGAAGGCACTAGGGGGCACTGATAGGGGACACTGATGGGGGGCACTGAGAAGGCACTAGGGGGCACTGATGGGAGGCACTGGTGGGCACTGATAGGATTTACTGATGCACACTGAAAGGAGGCACTGATAGGGGGCACTAGGGAGCAATGATAGAGGACACTGAGAAGGCACTAGGGGGCACTGATAGGGGACACTGATAGGGGGCACTGATGGGTGAAATTGATAGGGGGCACTGAGAAGGCACTAGGGGGCACTGATGGGAGGCACTGGTGGGCACTGATAGGAGACACTGATGAGCACTGATAGGAGGCACTGATAGGATTTACTGATAAGCACTGATAAGGGGCACTGATAGGAGGCATTGATGGGCACTTATAGGTGGCACTGATAGGCAGAACTCAGGCAGTATTGATGGGCAGCATTGAGGAATACTGATAGGTACTCGTTGTCCATGGACACCCTCCCAAAATTGGAAGCCCGGGGCTCGGATGGAAGGGGGGGGGCCATCATGGTTTCTTGCACCGGGGCCCTGAAGGTTTTGGTTACGCCTCTGCGCTGTATGGTCTTGGCCACCGTGCTGCAGCTCAGTTTCAGGGTCTTGGCAATCTTCTTATAGCCTAGGCCATCTTTATGTAGAACAACAATTCTTTTTTTCAGATCCTCAGAGAGTTCTTTGCCATGAGGTGCCAGTGACCAAATTTACCACACCTGCTCCCCTCTCACACCTGAGACCTTGTAACACTGAGTCACGTGGCACCGGGGAGGGAAAATGGCTAATTGGGCCCAATTTGGTCATTTTCATTTGGAGTGTACTCACTTTTGTTGCCAGCGGTTTATGCCGCGTACACACGGTCCTACTTTTCGTCTACAAAAGTCCAACAGACGCTGATGGACTAAAGCTGGCTGGTAATCCGATCGTGTGTGGGCTTCTCCGGACTTTCAACTGACTTTTTTAGCCTCAAATCCGACGTACTTTAGATTTGAAACATGCTTTAAAACTTTACTTCGTAACTACGACGGACCCCGAAATCCGCTCGTCTGTGTGCTAGTCCGACGGACAAAAAGCCACGCTAGGGCAGCTATTGGCTACTGGCTATGAACTTCCTTATTTTAGTCCGGTGTACGTCATCACGTACGAATCCGTTAGACTTTTGTGTGGTCGTGTGTAGGCAAGTCCGTTCGTTAGAAAGTAGGCCGCAAGTCCGCCGCAAGTCCACCGAAAGTCTGCCGGAAGTCTGTCGGACAGGCTGTCCGACTTTTGTAGACAAAAAGTACGACCGTGTGTACGCGGCATTAGACATTAATGGCTGTGTGTTGAGTTATTTTGAGGGGACAGCAAATTTACACTGTTATACAAGCTGTACACTCACTACTTTACATTGTAGCAAAGTGTCATTTTTTCAGTGTTGTCACATGAAAAGATTGAAGAAAATATTTACAAAAATGTGAGGGGTGTACTCACTTTTGTGAGATACTGTATATATACAAACAAGTGGGATTGCTGCACTTAAAAGAATTATTGTAGAAAAAACATTAATTTATCAATTGATAAGTTAATGTTTTTTCCACAATAAATATTTTAAGTGCATCCCACATGTTAATTTTTCTATATATAACCTGTGGAAGAGCCTGATTGCTCAGCACTGCAACGTTGGATCGAGTGCATTTCACCCTCAACTCTATCTATCTATCTATCTATCTATCTATCTATCTATCTATCTATCTATCTATCTATCTATCTATCTATCTATCTATCTATCTATCTATCTATCTATTTATTAAACACTGTACGTTCCCTACATTACCTCTCTGTGGGATCTGGTATATTATATTATAAGAATAAGATACTTTACTGCTATGTAATTAAGAGATGAATGTTGTGCTGTATTATACTGACTTGTTTTTTTGGTTGTATCCCACAGCTGGACATGGAGAATTGAGATTTGACAACGTACGTGTGCCTAAGGAAAACATACTCCTCGGCAGAGGCAGAGGATTTGAGATTGCACAGGGCAGGCTGGGCCCTGGGAGAATACATCACTGCATGAGGCTTGTTGGACATGCAGAGAGGAGTCTAACTCTCATGAAGCAGAGGGTGAGTTTCTTAAACTTTTTCTGCAATTTCCTTAAAGCGGAGTTCCACACAAAAATGGAACTTCCGCTTTTCGGAACCCTCCCCCCCTCCGGTGTCACATTTCGCACCTTTCAGGGGGGAGGGGGGTGCAGATACCTGTCTAAGACAGGTATTTGCACCCACTTCCGGCATAGACTCCCATGGGAGTCTATGCCTCTTCCTGTCCCCACCGCGCTGTCTGCTGGGAACACACAGCTCCCAGGAGACAGCGGGACCACTAGGGACGCGCAGCGCGACTCACGCATGCGCAGTAGGGAACCGGGAGGTGAAGCCGCAATGCTTCACTTCCTGATTCCCTCACCTAGGATGGCGACGGCAGCTGCCGAGAACATCGCTGGACCCTGGGACAGGTAAGTGGCCATGTATTAAAAGTCAGCAGCTGCAGTATTTGTAGCTGCTGGCTTTTAATATTTTTTTTTTTTTGGCAGTGTGGGTGAACCCCCGCTTTAAAGGATTTCAAGAGGTACCAATATGTTGTCAGATGCAAGATTGGTTGGATCAGGCGCTAGATGGTTACAAAGCCTGTCAAAATTTTGGGCAAACCAAACGGTTTAAACTGAGCCTCCCTTTTGGTCAGTAAGGTCACTAATCATATCAAGTCTGGATATACTGAATATTTTGACCTTTAGGTTTTACCTCTGATAAAGCATTTGTTTCACCAAATGCTTAGTATGAATTGCCCAAGTTTGTGACAGAATTTTTTTAAAACCAAATAGATTTTGAGCTTACAGTACATGGATGCAAAAGGTGGTGAGTAAAAAAATTGGAGCAAAGGCTATGTAAGATGCTATATGTTTCTTCTATGATTCTCTTGGGACACTTGGCAAAATGTAAGAAAAATATAATTGTGAGAGAAAAAATTTGTTTCCCCTTTCAGATTGTGAATATTATTTTTCTTAGGTTAAATCAAGAGTTGCT
Source organism: Lithobates septentrionalis (assembly GCA_037952835.1). Taxonomy (NCBI): domain Eukaryota; kingdom Metazoa; phylum Chordata; class Amphibia; order Anura; family Ranidae; genus Lithobates; species Lithobates septentrionalis. Next base: position 2,734,215 of record JBBDGP010000735.1, on the reverse strand, counting down.
TTTGGCAAACCCTTAGCTGAACAGGGAACAATTCTTGCAGATATTGCGAAATCCAGAGCAGAAATTGAGCAGGCGAGGCTGCTGGTGCTAAAGGCTGCATATCTTATGGACACTGTTGGCAATAAGGTAATGTATATTTATACTGCTTTTTATAGTTTTTTTTTTTTTTTTTAAGTCGCTTGTCCTTGTCAAATGATAGCGGTTGCTATGTACAAGAAGAAAGAAGTAGCTGAACAGGAAATGCTTGTGTCTCCAAAGTTGCTTTAGAGCCTCATTCCCAATTACGCATCCCTATAGGTATGTATGAGTTCCATGTTTTATTAGGAACAGCAGTTTGATGATGATAATATTAATGATACAATAGCGTTATTTCCTCTTTACGTATTCAAAATTAAGTAGTCTTCGCCTTTAAATCACAATTTAAAGTCACAATTTAAATGTATAGCAAAATCATATTAAATGGTCAGGCCAGTAAAAATGGACATTCTAAGTAGAGCCGGGTAGTCAACCACATTGGCTTTGAATTCGTCTTGGATCCTTCAACTGTAAGGTCTTCCTACAATACTTCTCCTGTTCCTGTCCACCTTTCTGTTTTCATTTTTTTTTTTTTTTTTTGCTTTTTTTTTTTTTTTTTTTTCAAATAACATTTTTTATTATTATTTCGTTTTTGCAGTACATTATGTAATAACAGTTGGTGATTGTAACAGTAGTATAATAGTGCTGATTTCTTGTATACAGTGTCAGTAATCAAATGCCATATTCCAATATTAAAATTTTGCAAAATGCCAGCTAAGTGTCATCGTCTTCCATTTGCTATATTTACTGGCAGGTTTATAATCTTAATGTAATAGCAGAATCATAACTTAGTTATCTATGACTATGAAATCACAGGTGTGTATAACATAAAGGAGAAGAAGTGGTTGGTAGAGAAAGGGAGTTAGAGGGGGGGGGTATAGTAGGTATATCAACGGTGGTGTTACCTGGTCATGGTGGGTCCTCCAGGAGGTGCCATAGCTCCCAGACCCTGTTATGTGCTTCCAATGTATCTTGTATTCTGGCTGTCATCTTTTCCATCACTTCTATGTCCTTTATTCTAGTGTACAGGTCCTCAGCAGAGGGGGGTGAAGAACGCTTCCAATGTAGTGCTATAAGGCATCTTGCCGCCGTTAGTATGTGACGTACCAATTTTTTATATGGGGTGGGGAGTTTAGACGGCGGTAGGCCCAGTAGGAAGAATTTTGGGGAAGCCTGGATCTGTATGTCCAGGAGGCGTTCCAGTAGCTGCTGGACTGTGGACCAGTAAGGAGTCAACAATGGGCAGCTCCAGTATATATGTAGGAAGGTGCCCCTTGCTCCCTGGCATCTCCAGCATCTATCGGAACTATTGGGAAAGATGGCATGGAGAACATCTGGGGTCATATACCACAGCAAGAGGATTTTATAGGAGTTTTCTTTGTATAAAGAACATAATGAGCTCTTTGCTGTTTGACTCCAGATTATCTGCCACTGCACGATAGGGAGTTCCTCCCCAAGGATCCCCTCCCATTTAGTCATATACAAGTGTTTACCCTGGCCGTCCTCAGAGAAGACGTTCAAGAGCTTGTATATGCTCGATATAAGCCCCCTCTGGTTATTGCCCGCCAAGATTGTTGTTTCAAACGCTGATGGTGGTGAGAATTGTAGGGTGGGTGTAATAGTGAGTGCATAGTGCCGAATTTGTAGATACCCGTAGAACGCCTGTCTGGGGAGGTCATGTTTATTTTGTAGTTCGGCGAATGGCAGCAGTTTCCTTGTTCTGGGCTCCACCAGGTTCCCAAAGTGGAACAAGTTCCGGGCTGTCCAATGATGTGACATTTGGTAGGTTAGACTATCCGGCACTTTGGGGTTACAGATAAAAGAGGTCAGGAGCGATCTATCCGATGAGAGACTATGTTTGGGGGCCAGAGTGCGCCACAGCCGCCTCAACTGGGACATGGGGCCCAGCATACGCTCAGGGGCTACGTCCGCATTCGCACTCCACAGCAGGCTATTTGGATGTATGGGAGCAAGCCATAGTTTTTCGATTTCAGTCCATTTGTTGTAAGATTTGTGGGTATACCAGGAGGCTATCGCTCGCAATTGAGCAGCGTAGTAATATTTAATAATATTAGGGAATGCCAATCCCCCTTCATTGCGAGATGCCATCAGCACCGACCTTGGGACCCTGTGCCTTTTGTAATTCCATGTGAAATGTAATAAATCGGATTGGAGTTTTTTCAGTTGGGCAATCGGGATTGGTATGGGTAGTGTTTGGAAGAGGTATAAAAGCCTTGGGAGGATAGTCATTTTTATTGAGGCTATTCGACCTAATAGAGAGATGTGGTGTTTTTTCCATTGGGTCAGTGAGGATCTTATAGATCGGAACAGTGATGGGAAATTTTCTTGGTATAAGGTACTGAATTTGGGTGTAATAAATGTGCCTAGATACTTCAGGGAGTTTGTTTTCCATGTGAATGGAAAGTTAGATTTTAAAAGTGAGACCTCGTTAGGAGGGATGTTAATTGGGAGGGCCTCCGATTTTGATGCATTTATCTTATACCCTGAGAGAGCGCGAAAGCGATCTAGTTCTGTTTGCAAGATCGGAAGAGTAATATGAGGTTGAGTTAATGAGAGTATGATATCGTCCGCAAAGAGGGAGATTTTAAACTCCCTTCCTCTAACCGATATTCCCCGTATGTCCTGGTTTCTCCTAATGGATGCAGCTAGGGGTTCGACGCAGAGTGCAAATAGCAGGGGCGAAAGTGGACATCCCTGTCTGGTCCCGTTCGCCACTGAGAATGCAGGGGAAAACGCAAAGGGGGTCCTGACTTGGGATGTTGGGCCAGTGTATAAATGTCTGATTGCTTGTAGGAAAGGGCCTCGAAAGCCCATGAATTGTAGAGTGGCAAATAGAAAGGGCCATCCCAAGCGGTCAAACGCTTTTTCTGCGTCTAAACTAAGCAACAATGCCGCTTGGTGTTCCCTATTCACCACCTCCACCAGATCTATAATCTTTCTGGTATTGTCGCCAGCCTGACGCAGCGGGACGAACCCTACCTGGTCTTTATGGACCAGTGAGGGGAGAATTTGGTTTAGGCGATTGGAAAGTAGTTTGGTGAAAATTTTTAGGTCGGAATTCAGTAATGCAATGGGTCTGTAACTGGCGCAGAGGGAAGGGTCTTTGTCTGGTTTAGGAATTAAGGTGATAAAAGAACGGTGCATGTCCGGGGGTATGTCGACGTTGTGAAGAAAGGCATGGAAGACCTTGCGCATATGTGGAAGCAGTATGGGGAGAAATGTCTTGTAGTATTCATATGGGAATCCGTCAGGTCCCGGGGCTTTATGGGATGGGAGGGATTTAATGGTCAACTCTATTTCCTCATCTGTAATCTGTGTGTTCAAAGTCATCAGGTCGGAGGATGTTAAATGGGGAACTCCACTGCGTTCTAAGTATTCTCGCATTTTGTAAGACAAGTCGGGGGAGGGGGGATTGCTAGGTATGTCTGGGTTATTGTATAAGTGTTTTTATAGAAATCCGCAAATACCTGAGCTATTTCTTTGGGGTGGGAGACTATATGCCCCGACTTATTTTTAATCTGATGTGGTGTCTGCATGTGGAGTTTGTCACGTAGTTTGTTAGCCAAAAGGGAGTGCGCTTTGTTACCTTTGTCGTAGAATAATTGCTTTAGGCTCTGTTTCCACTAGTGCGACTTTTCATGCGACTTGGGACTGAAAAGTCGCATGACAAATTGTTTCCCATGATTTCCAATGAGTACCGTTCATATCTGTGCGACTTCAAGTCGCAGCGACTTCAAAGTAGTTCCTGCACTACTTTGGTCCCACTTTGATGCGACTTGAGGTCCATAGATACAGTCATTGCTTCAAATCGCGGTAAAAAGTCGCGGCAAAATCGCGCGACTTTGGGGACGCAATAGTGGAAACATAGCCTTAGTCTTGTCAGTGCTTTTTCTACCTGGCCTAAGGCGAATTCCTTCAGGGTTGAGCGAAGGCTAATGACCTTCCGAAGTATGGGTATGGAAGGGGTGGCTTGAAGTTTGCGTTCAAACATTTTAAGGTCCTGTTCAGTTTTTAACTTTGCGGCTAGGGAATCTCTCTTCATTGCGGAGGACAAGGCTATACATTTACCGCGTAGGACCGCCTTGTGGGCCTCCCAGAGGGTGGTCGGGGATATGTCCGGCGTGTTATTTTCAATGAAGTAGTGTTTTAGGGTGATATTTAGTTCAACTTGGGAGGGGAGATGTTGGAGAAGAAATGTGTTAAGCCTCCAGTTGTAGGGTTTACGGTTGGGATTGTCTAGTTCTAGCTCCAGTAAGATCGGGGCATGATCCGACCACGAGATGGGGAGTATTTGGGCTTTTCGTATAAGTCTGAGTGTGTGGTTGTTAACAAAGAAGTAGTCTATTCGGTAGTGTGTATGATGGGGGGCAGAGTAAAATGTATACTGCCGATCCCCTGGGTGAAGGACCCTCCAGGCATCAAAGAGCGCATATCGTCTGGAGATTTGTCGAAACAGTCTAGAGCCCTGAAGGACCCCTGGTGGCGATGCCCTGGAGCCCACCACCTGGCGATCGACAGTTGCTGATTGTACAAGATTGAAATCTCCCCCCACCACCAAGATCCCAGGGACCGACTTGAAAATACGTTTATATATTTTTGAGAGGAGATTATGTTGTTTAGTGTTAGGCGCGTATACAGCGCACAGCGTGATAGGTTGTGTATGCCAGTGCCCCTGTAGAATGATAAAGTGGCCCCTAGGGTCGGAGTAATGGCTTGTGCAGGTGAAGGGGGTTCCCTTTTTGAATAATATAGCCACTCCTGCTTTTTTTTGAGTACTAGATGAGAGATACACCTGCGGGAAGTATTTGGAGGCGAATGCGAACGAGCCTTCCTTATTGAAATGTGTCTCCTGTACCATTACGATATCAGCTCCCGACTGTCTGAACTCCCGCAGTGCCAGATGCCTTTTTCTGTTAGAGTTCAGGCCATGTACATTTAAGGATAGTAACTTTGCCATCTGATTACATGTGGGTAGGTGTACGTTTGCTTACCTAGTGATGGAGCACCAGGGTCTGAGGACAGAGGACCAGGAGCCGGCACCATCCGGGAGGAAACCAGGACCTTTCACTCCTACAAAAAGGGAAAGAGGAGGGAAAGAGCTGGGGAAGAAAAAGATGATTAGTTAAGACCAAGTGGTAACAGAACGTATACATTATCAAAGTATAAATGGCCAATAGGCCTAAGTAACACGGAGTCCCAAGTGTCTGTCCGCCGGCTGGTCTATTGGGGCAGCCGGGGGGGGGCCACCAGGGGATCCGCAACCAATGTGGTAATATAAAACACTTATATAACTTCCTGAACTAAAAATCAGGAGGGGGGGAGGAGACGAACGGTAATGCGTCTACTCTCTCGGAGCCTGATCACAGCAAGCCCTTAGTATTTATGTGAACTGTGGCGTAGGGGCAAATTTTGGGGGGTACTGAACTAGTATGTTTGACCAATTGTTTAGTCCCGGGCACGAGAAGTCAGTACGTTGAGTTAATCACGTCTTGTAGCTTGGTATGGACTGTGTTAAGACAGCGATGTTGATCAGCTTCTGGGTTTGGCAGGCTTGCGAGGTGCTTCTGGGTTTCGAGGCCGGTTGGAGGAAGGTACTTTCTGCCAGACTGTAGGCGGTGATGGGGTAATGGTTACTAGGTCCCATTCTGGTAGCTGTGGGGGTTGTATTTCCAGGGTGTTGCAAAATACTCGGAGATCTTCGGGGTATCTCAGAACTGCGGAGGTTCCCTGTAGTTTTGCTGTGAGAGTGAAGGGAAAACCCCATCTATAGGGGATTGCTTTGTTTTGCAGCTCATGTAACAGTGGTTGAAGAAGTCTTCGTTTCTGCAACCTAGTTTGGATGAATCCAGGGCCCCCTTCCCTCTGTTTTCTCATATGCAATACTTTAGGATTTGACTTCCTTTCTGGACCCTGAATCTCCATGTCAGAACAGTAACACTATCCACTCCGTGTTTTTAATATCATACTCAAGTGTACTCTCTTCAATCAAGTTTTAGTGTATTTGTATTAGCCTTTTTGGCAGTTGCCAAGTAACTCCCCGTTCATCCACAGTCTCTCTCCCTCCCCTCCCCCCCCCCCCCCCTCGTCTTTCTTTCTTTCTCCCCTTTCTTTTTCCTCCCCATCCCCCTCCTTCCCCCTCCTCTTGCCTTCCCCTCCTCCTTCTCTTCCCCCCCCCCTCCCCCCCCTCTCCTTTTCCCTTCTTCCCTCTCCTTCCCTTCCCTTTGAGGAATGGCCTACTTATTGGCAGATGAGATCGACCTGGAAATACAATCTGCGTTTTCTAGCGAATCTCCAGTTGTTTCTGAAAATGATGAGACCCTCAAAAAATTATTTAAAAACCATAAAAAACTAACAATAAAATATCTCAATAGAAAATGGGACATCTCTTCATTAAAGTCCCACATTGAACATAAAGTCATCCCTAGAGGACTAAGAGAAAAAGTGGTGCCCGCTGCTCATTTGCATACACCACGTTTTCTGGAGATATGGAAACAAAGTTGCCTTGAACGTGGACTAGCAGTTCTGCAGATGATTATCAATGAGGAACAGATACAATTGGATGAGATCAAAAAAGAGATCGACATCAGTGCACAGCTGCTAGAACCGTACAAGAATGACCTGGATTTTAATAAATACAATGACTCGCTCAAAAAGGAGGTTGAAAAAACTCAGAAAATTCTTAAGTCCACCAAACAAGAAAAATTCAAACAGAATCTTCTTGATTGGGAGAAGGGAGATATCTTTGACCCCACAGTATTTAGAGGGAGAAGTAGATCGCGTAGGGGTAGGAGAACTCGATCAGGCACATCTGGGTCCAGACGTATGTCCACAGATAGCGACCCTGAACAATCTGAGAAAACCGTGGCTTTTTTAGATCAGGAAGGGGACGACGCCCCCAGGATAGGCACCCAACCCACTATATCTATGACCAAAACTCAGGCCCAAACCAACAGAGGAAACCGGGGAAAGGGAAGGGAAGAGAAGGAAGAGAAAGCCAAAGGGAACTAAGATCAGGATCACGCAAGTTTTAGACAGCCCACTGAGTTCACTCAGCCAGCATTCAGAAAAATCATGTCCAGACCTGAAAGTTGTAAATCTATCAGACTTCCCTCTTAATCATTACCATATTTCCCTGTTACAGAAGGGCCTATCTTTCTCCCCCACCACAACGATGAGTGAATTTGAGGTCTTCAAGGACATCAATTTGTTTTTGAGGAAATTAATATTTAGATACTGGCATGCAAATAGGAACACCCAATGCACTGATATGGACCAGTTAGACAAACAAGAACGGGATTCCCTTGAGGCACTGATTGCCCTCCTTGACGAAAACCAAGAATGGAATTTGGAAGAGCAAGTCACCCAGTCATCATCTAACTGCCCCCGCCCATCCCAACTGACGATTAAATCCCAAAAAATGCCCCCCCTGTCCAAACATAGACATATCCAATTCTTTTTGGAACAGGTCAAAAGGGACCTTGCGGGGGTTAACTGGGAATACAAGGGACATGACAATCTCAGTCGGGAAGAGAGAAGGGCCTTACGGGAATTAGAAGATGCAAAGGACATAGTAAGTAAAGCAAGTGACAAAGGAGGCAATACGGTCCTCATGTCCCATACCATGTATGAGGAACAAACAATGCGTCTCCTCCGGGACGAGTCCACGTATCTAAGGCTACATCAGAACCCCTTTCCCCAAATGGTGTCAGATTTGAATTTTAAACTTGCGTTAGCCCAAGAAGAAGGCTTAATTACCAAAAAAGAATGTGAATATCTAAGTGTCAGTGACTTCAATACTCCTATCCTATATACCATCCCCAAATTACATAAGTCCATTACCGACCCTCCGGGAAGACCGATAGTCTCGGCTGTCAGGGGTCCCCTTGAGAGGGTCGGGAAATATGTGGACTCTTTGATTAAAGAACATGTACATGAGTTACCATCGTATGTCCAGGACACACGGGATGTTTTAAGGCGACTGGAAAATATATCTTTACCTAAAGGCATGCTACTTGTGGGAATCGACGTAGAGTCGCTATATACATCGATTCCCCACAGATGGGGGCTAAAAGCGACACAATCCTTTTTGGACAGTAAATTCCCACTATTAGCAGGGCAAAATGAATTCATCATTGACCTATTGCAATTTATGTTAGCAAATAACTATTTCCAGTTTCTTGGGATATATTACAAACAAATCAGAGGCACGTCGATGGGTGCCCCATGGGCCCCATCATATGCCTGCTTACATCTTGGCCTTTGGGAAACCGAATGCGTATATTCCTCGCCGATGTACCTCAGCCACTGTCGTCTGTGGCTGAGGTACATCGATGACGTAATCATGATCTGGGACGGTTCGTCGGCTGCATTGATACGATTCATTGAGGAGCTCAATGACAACGACCGCAATATTAAATTAACATACACCTTTGATGCTAACAAACTGTCATTCCTGGACCTCACGGTATTTGTAAAAGATGACAAATTGCATACAAAGACCTTTAGAAAGGACACAGCAGCGAATACACTACTGCTGGCATCCAGTCACCACCCTACACCCCTTAAACAGGGCATTCCGGTTGGCCAGTTCCTCCGTGCGCGAAGAAATTGCACGGAGGAAGGTGACCTCCGTAGGGAAATGCATGACCTTTATGGGAGGTTTCGTGACAGAGGTTACTCACATACATGTATCAGACGTGCTAAAAAAAGAGCATTGCAAACAGACAGATCAACCCTACTGACGAACCAAACCAAAAAAGAAAAAGGTGAAATCTCAAACCACCCTCCCTTAAGAATCATCACTAAGTTTGGCACACAGTGGGACCAAATTAAGGAGATCCTGGGCCGCCATTGGCACATCCTATCTGAGGCCCCAATTTTGGGAAAGCTGGTCAGCAAAAAACCTCTGCTTACTGCTCGCCGAGCAACAAATTTGAGGGATCGCTTGGTACACTCGGAGTATAACCGTCCCAATAAACGTAATTGGCTTACTGACCTCCCACCATTAAAAGGCATGTACCGCTGCGGTAGGTGTCATGTATGTAGATATGTGGATAGAACGAATGTGTTCGCCAGCCCTGACAATCAAAGACAGTTTAAAATCAACAGTTTTATTAACTGTATGACCACACGGGTGATATATATGTTGACCTGCCCGTGTGGCCTTATCTATGTTGGAAAGACTAAAAGGGAATTGAGAGTCAGGATTGGCGAACACATCCAGAGCATCCTCAATAAGGATGACGATCGACCCCTATCTTTGCACTTTCTCGAAAAGCACAAGGGTAAACCAGATGGCCTTAAGGTTAAAGGCATATATAAACTTAATTTGCCCCATAGACGTGGAGATTTCGATCGGATACTGTACCAGAAGGAGAAGATGTGGATCTTCTATTTAAATAGTATGCAACCTCACGGATTAAACAATGAGTTTAATTTGTCTCCTTTTTTGGAACAATAATTCATTTTAATAATTGAATTCTGTTTGTCCGATATTGCTTGCACATAAAACTACTATGGTTGGGGATCCACATCTTCTCCTGACTAATCTTAATAAATAATAGTTTGTCCCCTGTTTCCCCCCTTCCCTCTCCACTTCCCTCCTTCCCCTTCCCCACCCCCCTTCCCCCCTCCCCCTTCCCCCCTCCCTCTTCCCCCCCCCCCTCTTGCCCTCCCCCCTTTTGCCCCCCCCCCTTTTCTATTTTCCCTTTTTTTATTTTCTATTTTCTGTGGTTATCATTGGGCCATACACTAGCCGATGTGATGGAAATTGTAGCACCCTGCGGCTATGGTGTTGTAACAAAAGCAACTGCATAAAAAACCACCTCACTATTCCTTATTAATGTAATAGTGACGAAATACTTAAATTTGATTACACATACAAACTGATTGAATTGATTCTTATGCTACCACTAAAAAGATCTGTTTGAATTTGTAACCCAGCGGTATGCATGAGTATGTTTGCACAATTTGGTGAATGCTCATTATGGTTAGGCTGTGATGACCAGGTGCTGGTTATAATGACAGGATATTGAATACTGAACGTAACCCTATTTAAACATCCAGCTACGGACACCACTTTAGCTCTGAAGAAGCTTGGAAACAAGCAAAACGCGTAAGCGTCTAACCTATGTGCAGCTGGCACAGAGACCCCCACGCATCATTGAGAAAACCCCCTGAGTGTTGGTGAAATATTTCGATTGGATTCCGGATATCGGGTTGAGTCCCTTGGTAGATACTGAGACTGAACACTCCCCTGGACCATCTGACAGATTGAGCGTGGAGCGTCTGTACGTCTGAACCCTGTGACTCCCCGTACATCCTCTCGTGACAGACCCGGAAGAAAGTATCTGTGCCGAGGACGGACAAACACACTACGTGACTGCTCCTCCATACCACACTGGCGTAGCTACCGGCAACCTCCGTGGGTCCAGCATCCTATCACTGAAGACGACAAACGGTGAGCTTTAATGCACCCCAGCACAGGGGAGGCATTTAATCTACGGCCGTTTGCCGGTTACCTCCCCTGCACAAGACACCGAAACTGCCCCCTCACTTGATGTTATTGAACTGATCTATTGGGACTCTTGAGATCCCCAGCTTACAGTGTGGTTATTTGTCCTTCCTTCGGTGACCGGAGTCACACATGAATGGATTCTCATGAATCACCTAAGCACCTGCACTTTATTCAGTAAATATTGAAGACCTGGTATTTACACAGTATATCCTGTTGAGGACTTTGTGATAATTAGACAGACCCGGGTCTCCATTGACATTATTGATATGGGTGCAAGTGCATGAGTGATGAATGTATGTGGATTGTCTCTGGTGGCCACCTGCACACAATAGGACCTCTGCCCTATTTTTAATACATGGGTTGTGGAATTTTGTACTGTTATTAACTTTGACACAATAAAGTAATCTAGGTTCACAATATTTGTTCTGTAGCAGACCATCTTTTCTTGGGGATCCTTCCTGGTTCCCCTCCCCTCTCTCTCACGTATGCTATATGGTCTACTGAACAACCTTTTGTTTGGCTGCTGACTAAACACTGTCGAGTCAGCTCACAAAGGGCACTTGTGATACTGGGGGTATAATATACCTAGGTGGGTACGTGTAGGCTGGTCATTGAACCCCCTCCATATCCCCCTAAAACCTAGTTTGGATGAATCCAGGGCCCCCTTCCCTCTGTTTTTTCGTTTCTGCAGGGTGATCCAGGACAGGTCTGGGTAGAGCTGAATTTGTGTTCCAGCAAAGGTGATTTAGCGAGCTATTCGTGCTTGTCTCATGATGGATTCTTTGAGGGGGTAAGAGGTGATTCTGCAAATAATATCCCTTGGTTTTGATGCAGGGCCTTTAGGTCGCAATGCTCGGTGGGCTCTGTCCATTTCTATGTGTTTCGTAAGGGGTTCTCCCAATAGGTTGTTGAAAATGGTTTGCAAGGTGGTTTGCAGGTCCTCGTTGCCCTCTGGCTCCAGGATTCCTCTTATTCGAATGTTGTTGCGGCGCCCCCTGTTGTCCAGGTCCTCTATGTGCCTTTGCATGTCTCTGAGGAGAGAACGGTGTTCCGCTCCTTGCAACTGTGTTCTGTGGACTGCTAGCTTGGTTTCCTGGATCTCCTCCTCCGCCATTTCCACTCTATCTGCTAAATGTTTAAGTCCCGTTTGGAGGACCTGGATTTCTGAGCGACAGGTTGATTTGACATCCTCTATGAGTTGTTTAAAGTCCTGTTTGGTGGGCATCGCTTGAAAATAAGCGTGCCATGGGGGTGGTATATGTTGGTCATGCGTATGGACCACTCGGTGGTCTGGTGAGGCTGGTACTGGAGGGGGGGAGCGTGGGCTAAGTGATCCCGCTTCGGGCGACCGGTGGGATCCTGAAAGAGGGGGATCCCACGGTTCAGTCCACATCAGGGCCTGCGGCAGTTGGGGGGGTCCCTCAGGGTGGGTAGCTGTTGAGGAACTTGGGGGGGTGCTGGCCTTTTGTGCGTATGTGAGATTGTTAGAGGGCAGCTGTTTAGAGACATGATTGTCTCCAGATCTGGATAGTCTCTGCGTCTTGGGTGGGGGGGGAAGATGCTGCCATCGCCCACAGTATCCCATCCTCTCCCCCTGGTGTATGGTGCAGCTCCACTGATGAACGAGCGGGGCCTGGAAGGGGTGGAAAGTCCTGGGAAAGAGCTGACGGTGTTGGGGACAGAGGAGACTGATCCTGAAGGTAGGGGTCTGATGCCGCGCGTAGCAGCCGTGGAAACGCCGCCGAGCACTGAGTATAGTGCTGTGAGGAGATGGTTAGTCCGGATGGCTGCGGCGCACGTGTCTGCCAGGCCTGGGGGTCGGGGGGGGGGGGTTGATGGACTCACCGCTCCCGTATGTGTGGCTGGAGACACCGAGCCTGTCACCGCTGGTGAGGACTCGGTATGCGATCGCTGCTGGGTGAGGTGCGGCGGTTGGTCTCGTGGAGAAATCCGTCCTCCATGTGCCTGAGTGATCGGCGCCATCTTGGCTCCTCCGGCCGGAGTACTCTCTGGTTGGAGAAAGAAGGAACGGAGGTCCGTAGAGGTCCCCGGAGGGGGTTGGGATGTACCGCTGTACTTAGAAGATCGGGTGGTCCGCGATCTGCCCATGTGGGAATGGTTTTTCGACCCCAAAATTGCTTTTATTGCTGCGGGCTGCTGGAGCTGAGAGATCAAGCGTCCATTAAGGTCGGCTTCCGGTCACGCCCCCTCCTGTTTTCATTTTTATGTATAATATAATATGTAGTTACAATGAACATCTGAATGTAATGGTTCTATGTTGTTTTTTTTCAACTGTTTTTTTTTTTCTCTGTATTACTTTTTGTCTAGGAAGCAGCTTTGGAAATTGCCTTAATCAAAATGGTAGCACCATCTATGGCCCAAAATGTAGTAGATCGAGCAATTCAGGTAAAGTCTGTCTATCCGTCTTTATGCAGTACACATCTACTGTATTTCCAGGCATGATCAATAGCTAGGCCAGCCCTACATGGTTAGGGATTTCAGAACAATGATCTTGGTCAAAAGCTCTGACTATGCTTGCTTGCTCTGTTGCATCATAGGGACCTGTCATGACTTATATCCACAACCAGGCGTTCTTTTTTGTGGCATATATGTATGAAAGGGTCTAGTTTTATGTGGAGAATAAAAAGCAAAGATTTCTGAAAGACCATGGACTTTTTCCAGTATGTTGGAAAATATTTGTGAGAGATAAAGGGCACTTGGATTTCACAGAGCTTATTATTGAACTTAAGCTATCTCTTATGTGGAATATGATACTGAAAGCGGTTGTAAAGGGTAACTTTTTTTAAAATAATAAACATGGTATACTTACCTTAGCCCCAAACCTCTTCTTCTGAGGTCTCCCACTGGCACTTTCGGCTCCTCCTCTTCACCGTGCACCACCATAGGAAGCCGCATCCTTTGGGGGCGCACCTGCAGGCTTGATCCTGAGCCAGGCTGTGTGCATTCATTGACACTCAAGGTGCTGCTTGGCAACGCCCACTTCACCTCCTCCTCCCCTCCTGACTGACGTCAGCGGGGGATCCTTGGCCCCGCCCGCTGCAGCTTCAGGGTCGATAGAGGCGGCAGATCACTTGAGCGCAGATCTGCGCTCTGAAATAGGTATATAGCAGCATTATTTTTATAAGGCATAAACACAGGGCACATTACATAATACATAGAGAGGATGGTGTAATTCTAACTTAGTGAGTTAACAACCCCTTTAACCCCTTGATTGCTTTCCTGATCACCCGTCACCCAGCCAGTGCTGTTAGTACAATGTCAGTGTACAGTATTATCTCTGATCACTGTATTAGTGTCACTAGTGATATCAATGTCAGTCAGTTAGCGTCTCTCCCAGCCAGTGTCAGTTAGCGCCAGATTGCCCACCACACTATCACAGTCACACTATAAGTCGCTGATCACCACCAATACTGGTATAGTGTCTGTACGGATCAGTATCTTGATTATAATCAGAACTATACTAGTGTCCCCACTAGCAAAGTGTTCCCAAAAATACATTAGCAGGGTCAGACCCCAATCCCTACCAGCACTTATGACATGTAGCAGAATACATTTAGGCCTAAATGTATGAAGAAATTAGATTTTAGTGCCGGTTCACACTGGTGCAATGCCAAACATCGCACAGACATTGCATGTAATTTGCAGCGCACTGCCGTTCACATTACATGCGATGTCTGTGCGGTGCGATATCAGCCATAGAGATGTATGGCTGATATCGCACCGCATTCGGTGCAAACACGCACAGGACCCTTTTTTCTGTTCGGACCAGAATCGGATCGCATGTGTGTTCACACATATGCGATCCGATTCATGTCCGAACTGTAAGTTTGCAGTGCGATATGCGAGCTGAACTGGGGGTGTCGTTAACAATGTATTGACACTCCCCAGCGATTCGCATATGGCAGTGTGAACTGACATGCGATGCGGGAACACGCAGTGGATTTGCAGTGTTCTCGCATCGCACCAGTGTGAACCGGCACTTATGGGATATGTTTTAATACAGAAATTAGAAAGTATTGTTTTGAGGTGTTTTTTTTTTTATTTTTAATTTTCAGTGTTTTTTCATTTATATTATAAAAAAGAAAAAACAAGTGGTCATCAAATGCCACCATAACAAAGTTCTATTTGTGTTTGAAAAAAAATTATATAAATTTAATTTGCGTAATGTGTTGCATGACCGCGTAATTGGCAGTTAGTAGTAGTGCAGTGCTGAGTAGCAAAAAATGCCTTGGTCATTAAGGGGGTAAAACATTCCAGAGGTCAAGTGGTTAAAGCTGGCTCCATACTTCATCAGTTTAATAAATACGTACAATGTATTAATGCCCTTGGCAGCAAACATTAGTTATTCTACATGGCAGCAGTAGAAGGGGCAGAAGTTCAGTGTTTGAAGGCAGTTGTAATTAGCTAAATGAAAGATGGCTAATACTGCAGTATGAAGGGTTTGTCCTGTAAGTCTTGAGTAGGATTATAAATATATAAAATAATATTGATTTGATGAGCTATTTGTTATTTTATGTCTTATTTTATTCCTAAGGCTTTTGGTGCTGCAGGCCTCAGCAATGACTTCCCTCTTGCTCAGTTTCATGCCTGGGCAAGGGCATTACGGCTGGCAGATGGACCCGACGAAGTTCACCGACTGACAGTAGCTAAAATAGAAATGAGGCATTAAAACATAATTGTTTTCTATGTCCTATGAAGATCAGTTTGTTTATGTTCACTCCAATCTGTGATTGGTGAAATTATCACAATGATCTGATCAGTGATTGGATAATCACTACATGAGAATAATGTCCTACTTTCAAACATTACAACGGGTAGGTGTACATGAATGTTTGAGATTTGTTTAAAATAGATTTGCAATAAGATTACCATACATTTCTGAAATAATTGCTTGACATTGACTTGTATGGAAGAAAATAAAGCACTAACTAACCTCAGTCTGAATTTAAAGGACCGTTATGGTTAAAAATATTGTGTTCTGATTGTTTTATGCAATGATAGTGTTAAGTATATTCCAGTTTTACATGCATTTATATACTGCACCAGCCCAGCCCATCACCTTTTGTCTGTAAGCTGTTGATTCTAGAACACACCACTTGCTGCCTCTAACACACAGAAAAAAATACCTCCACACAGCCACCAATCGGATTCAGACCTACTTTGGAATTTGACATGTGATTGGCAATGCAGGAAGCAGAAATAGTGGATAATACACATATCAGCAAATACACTCCTACTTATCTTGCTGTCTCTGCTTAGGCCTCATGTACACTGCTGCTGCTAAACGGACGTTTAGGAGCAGTTGGCCATTTTTTTCAACTGATCCTGAAAGTGGTTGTAAACCCATTACAACCACTTTAACCTACAGGTAAGCCTAGATTAAGGCTTACCTGTAGGTGCAAGAAATCTCTCCCAAACCTAAAAGATTTAGGAGATATTTGCAGAAATAGCGGCACCGGTGTCTACGGCGCATGCCATTAGTGGCGGCACCAGTGCGCATGCGCGAGAGTGACGTCATTGTGGCTCTGTCCAGTCACAGCGCCGGAGCCGCGATACTTGGAAGTCACTCTGCAATAGATGGCGGAGTCAGAGGAGGCGAACGAGGGCCAATGCGGGGGCTTCGATCTAAGGTAAGTAATTCATAATGAGCTAGTATGCTATGCATACTAGCTCATTATGCCTTTGTCTTGCAGGGTATATTTTTTTTTTCAGAGGCTTTACTTCCTCTTTAACTCTCCTCTATGTTATCTTATCAGTACATGTACACAGGGTCGTTTATAGTCATTTCTAGGCAGTTGAGTTTAGAGGCCTTTTTGGAAAGCAAAAAAATGAGTTCAGAGGTTGAGTTTAGAGGCATTTCAAGCGCCAAACGCTTCTAAACCCAGTAACTCGTGTTTAGCCGCGTTTCGTTTACAGGCGGTTTTCATTTTTGGCTATTTTGAAAGGAAAAAAAACACGACAAAACGCCACTAAATGCGGCATGTAAACACGGCAAAATGGACGTTTAAAATGTGGATTACTATCTGTCGAGTTAAATCGTTCAGGAGAGGTTGTAAAAACGTCCCGTGTACATGAAGCCTTATTCTGCAGGGTATTAAACAGAACTCCGAATAACATAAAGTGAGTGAACATTTTGAGTTAGCATTGTTATTCTGTTTACTGGATAATACTAGCAGCTGATTTGAATAGTTCTATGAACCATGTGAATAAAAGGTAATCCTTGTAAGCACCGTTTTATAGTTTGTCTCTACCCCTGTCACTGTTATTTCTGCTGGACAGCTCGGTCTGCGAGTAGATGTGGAGAAATATATTATTACAGGCATGTGAACACAATAATTAACATGTTGACTATCATCACGTGTACTGATCACATACAGTAATCAGAATGCAATATTTTTTAAACAATTGTTCCGTTAGGAAGGCATTATCACTTTTTTTTACATTATTGGAATACTTTCTTCCACCCCCCTAGGTGTGCGCTGCAATGTCAGGCAGGGCATTCCCTCTTGGAGTACGACCACCCAACCCTGCAGCTAGCAAGAAGCCAGCTGCTTTGCTTTGTAGTGCCGGCCTCCAGCTCCAAGCACTTGCCTAAAGCACACTAATGCCGCGTACACACGGTCGGACTTTTCAGCTACAAAAGTCCGACAGCCTGTCCGACAGACTTTCGACGGACTTTTGGCGGACTTTCGATGGACTTGCGGCGGACTTTCTAACGAACAGACTTGCCTACACATGATCACACAAAAGTCCGTCGAATTCTTACGTGATGACGTACACCGGACTAAAATAAGGAAGTTCATAGCCAGTAGCCAATAGCTGCCCTAGCGTGGGTTTTTGTCCGTCGGACTAGCATACAGACGAGCGGATTTTTCGACCGGACTCGAGTCCGTCGGAAAGATTTGAAGCATGTTTCAAATCTAAAGTACGTCGGATTTGAGGCTAAAAAAGTCAGTTGAAAGTCCGGAGAAGCCCACACACGATCGGATTACCAGCCAGCTTTAGTCCGTCAGCGTCCGTTGGACTTTTGTAGACGAAAAGTCCGACCGTGTGTACGCGGCATTAGGCAGGAGGAATGCATTCTTCTTGCCAGTTCTTACCTTTGGCAAGTGCTGGTTGCTGGAGACAGGCACTGTCTAGCAAAGCAGCCATTTTTCTGCTAGGTGCGGTATTTGGTGGTAGTGGGGGGCTTACCTGATATCGCAGCTACTGTTACAGGGCACCAGGGAGGGTGGTAGAAAGTATTTCATTACTTTGTCCCATCTGCAAGACCATAAAAAAAATTTTCTTTTTTTTTCTTTAACTGATCCCAAAAAAACTGTGTGTGCCATACCAAAGAAGCTCTATTTACTTACATTATGTAATGTTTTATATGTACCGGCCAGCTAAGCTTCTGCAATATTTGTAATGTTGAAAGCAATATTGCATAAAATACGTTTGTACCTTTTGATTCCTCTTTGTACTTTTCAGTACTTTCTCTTTGGCCATATTTTCAGAAAAGTATTAGACTTTGTACTTTTGGCATCTACTTGGAAAAATTAAACCGAAAAATGGAAATCATGAATGAGGTTTATGCAATTGTTTTAGCTAGTTACAATGTAATGAAAATTTAAATGATATATTTTGTATTCAAGTTTTTTAAACTGAAATGTTTTTTGTTTGTAATGTGAATCTGGGTTCTGGTTATATTTTATATAATTTGATGAATAAAATCAAGCAAACAGCTATACGTCTTATCCACAACTGTTCTATGTACAATGAACCATGTTATTTGTTGCTTTCACAACTGTATGATAATATTGTAAACCTGACACTGTTAGCCAATAAAAATCTTTCGGGGGGGGGGGGGGGGGAAATCAAGCAAACAGAAATGAGAAGTGTTATTTTGTGAATGCATGATGGAATAAAAACAGGGAACACACCTATATACACGTCTGTGTATACATATAGTATCTGTATTTATTTTCTGACAATTTTAATATATCTCATTTCTGTATAATAAGTAATTGCGTTTTTGGAGATTAAATAGGTATGTATTTGAAAGTGGTTTTAAAGCCTGGGCTTTTTTTTTTTTTTTTTTAACCATAATTCATTCCCTGCAATAAGGTAAAAAATAGCCCAGTGTTTGTATTCCCTATCACCCCCTTTATGCTTACCTGAGTTCTATCTTAATCCAGCGCTATGCCCATCTGCAGCAGCTCTCGTCTCTCCCTGCTCACAGAGGCAGCAGCGGGAGCCATTAGCTCCTGCTGCAGTCAATCAAATCCTGTGATTGGGGGGTGTGGCTGAGCCACCTTGGGATTGAGCCTGCAGGTGTGCCCCCATAGCAAGTTGCTTGCTATGGGAGCACACAAAGAAGAGGAGGAGCTAAGAGTGCTGACGGGGGACGCAAGAAGAGGACATTTGGGGCTGTTTTGTGCAAAACCATTGCACAGAGCAGGTAAGTATAACATGTTTGTCACTTTAAAGAACAAAAAAAATACCTATACAAAAGCTTGTAATAGCTCTGGAGCTCAGCTGGTTACATTCGTTCAAGTACTGTAAAACAATGGAAACTTCAGAAAAATATCTCATTTTTTTCTGTGTAAATGTATATGTACCTGAGGTTAGCCATTGTATATAGGATTGCATAGTATATATGCAGGCACTGTTTTGTATTTATTAGTACTGCACCATGACTGTGACTTAATAGTTTTCTCACTCTTTACCCAATACTAATATATTAAAAGCCTGTGTTTGTGGGCTTTGGGCTTGTGTCAACATCAGTTTGACATCAATCTGAGATCATTCAGAATCCATTATTGGGTGTATTTAACCTGCAGTTGATCTTGTTCTTAACTGCAAGTAGATTTAGCATTTCCATAAGCTTGTATGGAAATGCAGACCCTGTTTGAAACTAAAAAAAAGCCTATCCACACAACAAGTGTAGTTGTGGTGTCAATTTAAAGCCCACTTGAAGTCTATATTCTTTTACTGAAACATTTTACTAGCAATATCCATTTTTTTTTAGTCTTACCTCTGTTTTCATGTTATAGCAGTATCACTGTGTGTCTAAATGTGACTGCATAGTCTACTTGGCATTAGACAGAGTTTGACAACACTGCTCGGGACACACCATAATTTAGCAGACCTGAATGGCTTCTTGTGATGAGAGGGATGGTTGTTACTCATCTATGCCAGTAAATAACACTTTAGTAGGGAATAGCATTTCTGCTACTAGAAATTGGTATTTGTATTAGTTAAAAAGCATAGCATGCAATTGTGTATTAGGACTATAAAGAGTGAAAAGGGGCGAGACTTAAAGTAGAAAAGGTTCTGAAGGGTGGTTGGGTGGTGCCAGTCACATCACACTTGGAAAATCGCTGAGAAGCTTAATTACAGACATGCTGACATGCGTGAGGGCCTGATGGTAATAAGTTCACTAATCCTTGTGAAATCCTTGTGAAAATGAACCTGAACTATTCTAACATTTACAGATACTGAAGAGACCTCGAGATGCATGCACATATCTTCAGTTATTTTCAGAATGCCCTGGCATCCTATTAAATACCGTTATTTATGGAATTATTATCGATATTCGGTCAATTCTATTGGTGAGAAAAGTTCTGAAATAGAGAATCCGTTCAGTTCTTGTGTAAAAACTTAAAAATTGATTCAATAATAAAATTGCAAAATATTACAAGAACAGTATCAAAATGTAGAATATAAAAATAACATCAATAATGTAGTTATATTCTTAAGATGAAGATTGAATCAGATGTGTGTGTGTGTGTGTGAAGCTTCCAAGTGGAGTCTCTGTAGCAATCTGCTAAATGTGCTTTTGTTCCTAGCTTTTACTCCTAAAACCTGACCTCCACTTTATCTTTAAAAGGGCTGGTTTAAAGTTCTTCTGAGTCTAAGGCCCCATTCACACCTGAGCGCTTTGTAGCTTGAAGCCTGAATCTACAAAACGCTGGAGGGGAAAAAAGTCAGTTATTATCTATGAAGATGGTTCACATCTCCACTCCAAAACCCCTGAAGCCAGAAGCTCCAAAATGCCTGAAGCTCAAACAAGTTCTGGAACTTTTTTTAGGCAGATTTGGGCATTTTTCTGCTTTTTACATTGGTGACCTTTCGACCTGTGCAAAAACGCGCCAAAATCGTGGTAAAAACCGCGTGACTTTCTGCCTGAAAATGCTACACTCAGGTGTGAATGGGGCCTTATTGTCCTACAGACTCTTCTAATGTAATGAGACTTAGCTTCCCCTCCCCTCACTGAGGCCTGACTGTTGAAATACAAGATGAAACAGCCACACTGACATACCATAGGAATCCCTGGAGATTAATATGAACCATATCTACAACACATACCTATACAATATAACTTTATCTATCATATATATCAAATAATGTATATGTGTGTATATGTATGTATATATATATATATACACACACACCAAACTCTGTGTATCTTCAAGAAAAGTGTAACCTTATCTATTAACGATGGAAGGATGGTAAGAAACCAGTTCAAGCTTAATTACTACCACGTTAGCTCTCCAAAGAGAAGCACAGACTATAACAAAATGTATATTTTCACATAAGTATAAAAGTCTAAATATTTAACTTTTCCATATCTAGAAGACATAAATATATACAACTCAATCATGCTATAAAGACCCAATCCATTCATTCATTCATTTGTTAATATTTGTTAATTGATAAATATTAGATATTAGATGAAAGAAAACTTTTAACACATCCCCCAAAGCATAAGAGGCTCTATTATGCAAGTACTGACTTGGCCCACTCCTTCCTTCCGCCGTTGTTTAACCATTGGCTAATGCGATGGGCTGCCGGAGAGAGGAGGTTCTAGAACCAGAGGACGCGGAGAAGATGGCAGTGGTAGGGGATGGAGTTGCCATGTGGATCGCAGAGCTGTCAATGCTGGGGCCTCCTTGCTAGTTAGGAAGATTCCTATTACATTGACGGGTCAATAGGTTGGTGTAAACATAGCTGAACTTCTACAGAAAGAGATGAGATTGTGTATCATTTAAACTGCCTAGATCTCTGGATTTACTGATTTATTGACAAGCAGTATTCATTGGGGGTAATCTTTGCTTATGTGTTTTTTTTATCTTGTGTTTAGCCAAACTGCCTATGTGGTATACAGCATTACAGATCGGGCATGTAAATCATTAAAGTATAACTATAGGCAAAACCTTTTTTTTTTTTTTTTAATTTTAGACAGAGTGGAGAGGGATTAGAACACTTGTCAGTTTTTATTGCTGTCTGCGTCCCATGTTAAGGAGATTCACCCTTTCTATTTGTCCTGTTTACCGTTATCATTGAAAGTTAAAAAAAAATCGCAAATTTTGGGTTGTCCCCAGAAATGTAATAGAGGGGAAATCTTTCAATGGGGACACTAGTTCTGGTGACCTGGGGGTCCCCAAGGAATTCCCTTAACTTGCAGGGATTTCCTCTCTTTTCCTGTTTGGCTATGGTAAATCATTGCGTAAATCACCGCAATGGGACACAGATGGTGAAAAAAAATCTGACGGGTTATAACCTTCCCTTGCTCTATCCAAAATGAAAAAAAAGTTATACTTTCTACCAAAATTCATGCACTTTTTAGCTTAAAGTGGAAGTGCACCCTAACACTGAAATTCTCCCCAGCAATCATTAATGTGAGCTGAGTTCAGCCTTATGCCTCAAAATGAAAAAATCCCAGTTTTTCTACCTTTATTTTGCAGTATGCTTTGCCATCACATGATTCGATTCGACTTCCTTTTGAGTCTAAGATCAGCCAGTGGGTGTGGTTACTGAAAGCTAGTGACATCACTTGCAGGGAGGGACACTGTTCCTGTGTAGCCAGTGGGCGTATACAGGATGGGAGGAGCTGATCATAGGTTCCTGCCCAGTGTTCTCTCATTGTACATCCTAATTCATGAGAAAATTAAGAAATAAAAAAGCCCCATTCACACAGGGGGATGGGAGTTGCAGTGCACATATACAGTATATCTGTGCTGGGCTTCGAATGAAGACTAGCACAGGAGAAGGGAGCTGGACACAGCGGGGGATCTTTCAGTGTAGCTGGAAGTGCTCTGGGGTCTCAGCTCACAGTCTACAATGATCATAGTACAGGCAACCACACTAAAGCTCAGTTTCCACTAGTATGACTTGTCATGCGACTTTGGACACATAAAGTTGCATGACAAGTCACAGCCCATAGATTTTAATGGCACCCGTTCCCATCTATGCGACTTTGAAAATCTGCGACTTTGAAAAGGTACCTGCAAGATTGGATCAAAACTGCACTCAAAGTCGCACTCTAAATCGTGCAACTTTGGAGGAGCACACCACGGATTGTCCACCACGGATTGACCACGAACACCCACATTTTTTATTGAAGAATGATCACATCACAAAAGACATGGTGCAACATTTCAAAGCCACACAGGACCCCTTCGTCAGGCATGTAATGCCTCCATGTGGCCCCGCCCTCAGTTATATAAGAACTGTCACAGAGAAGACGCGTCAGTCAGCGGGAGCCTCCCATGGAGGCGGAACGGTCGCGGCTTTTTTTTTTTTGTCCGTCGGGCGGTGTGAACTTACATTAGGGGAAATTTTTATTTTTTGATTTTTTAATAAAGGACTTGTCCCTAGCTGTCTCTTGTCTTTTTTACCATTTTTGACACTTTTTTGTGAAATGGTAGGGGTACAATGTACCTCATTACAATTCACACGGGGGGGAGGCCGGGATCTGGGGGTCCCCTTGTTAAAGGGGGCTTCCAGATTCCGATAAGCCCCCCCGCCCACATACCCCCACAGCCACCGGGCAAGGGTTGTGGGGATGAGGCCCTTGTCCCCATCAACATGGGGACAAGGTGCTTTGGGGTCAGACCCCAAAGCACCCTCCCCATGTTGAGGGCATGTGGCCTGGTACGGTTCAGGAGGGGGGGCGCTCTCTCATCTCCCCTCTTTTCCTGCGGCCTGCCAGATTGCGCGCTCGGATAAAGGTCTGCTTTGGATTTTGGGGGGGACCCCTACGCCATTTTTGAAAAAATTTTAGCGCAGGGGTTCCCTTAAAATCAGGTCTGGTATGGACTTTGGAGGGGACCCCTACGCCATTTTTTTCAAATTTGGCGCAGGCTTCCTCTTAAATTTTCATATCAGACCTGAAGGGCCTGGTATGGGTTTTAGGGGGACGCCCCACACAATTTTTTTTTAATTTTGGTTTGGGATTCCCCTTAATATTCATACCAGACCCAAAGGGCCTGGTAATGGACTGGGGGGGGACCCCATGCTCTTTTTTTTCAATGAGTTTTATCCAAATTGCCGAGACCCGACAATTCATTACAGCCGCAATCAGTTTTAAATGACAGTTTTTTCTTTAGAAATGTCATTTTGATGCGGTACTTTTTTAAACACGGGAAAAATGTGCCACTTTGCAGGCATACTATAGACACCCCCCAGGAACGATATTTAAAGGAATATTTCATTTTTATTGTTTCACTTTAAGCATTATTAAAATCACTGCTCCCGAAAAAACGTCCATTTAAAAAAAAAAAAAAATTTGCATTGATTCATGTCCCCTGGGGCAGGACCCGGGTCCCCAAATACTTTTTATGACAATAACTTGCATATAAGCCTTTAAAATTAGCACTTTTGATTTTTCATGTTCGTGTCCCATAGACTTTAACGGTATTCCAGCGGCTTTCGAATTTGCCGCGAACACCCGATGTTCGAGTCGAACATCGGGCTCATCCCTAGTCCATGACTTGATCACCGCCTGAAGTTTCCTGATTTTCCACCGTGTCCTTCGGTGAGAATATTATTCCGGTACTTGCTTCAGTTACTCACTGTGGTCCCTGGTAAAGGCGATTGGTCCCTTAGTGGCGACAGCTTCCCCTCTACCCAGAGGTGTATTTAGGTTTTGTGCTGCCCTAGGCCTGACTAAACTTGTGCACCCCCTAATTTAAATACGACCCACCCTTTCCTGTCAATGCCATGCCCCTTCCTGTTTAAGACCCGCCCTGTCATCTGTAAACCACACCCTTTCCTCTTTAGGCTCCACCTTTTATTCTTAGAGCTCCACCTCTTTCTCTCTGTACATTAACCACCTCCCACCCGGCCACTGCACATAAACGGCCGGGTGGTCATTTCCTTGTCCTGAGTGGACGTTCAGGAACGTCCCTCAGAGCGAGTGCTCGCAGCACGGCCACAAGGCGCCCTGCGGCTTGATCCTGTGATCATTATGATCACAAAATCCAGCTGAGCTGAATCGGGATATGGATGCTGTGATCGGCCCACCTGATCACGTGATGGCTGTGTCCAATCGTCACTATGTAAAGAGAGACGCATGTCTCTGTGACAGTTCTCCCCGCCGAGCTCAGTGCGGTGGGGGTGGGGGGGAATCTGTAGATCTGTGACAGCTTTCTGTGTGAGGATGATTTTACACAGAGAGCTGTTACAGATCACCCCACAAACAGTACACCAAGCACCACTGTCACCCCTGTCCCCATAAAACATCTGTCTGTCCCCCATCACTGCCAACACCAAATAAACACTGATTTGGGTTATTTTTACCAAAGAAATGTAGCAGCATCATTTTTGGTCAAAATTTATCAAAAGAAAATACTTATTTGCAAAATTTTATAACAGAAACTGTTGAAAAATGCTTTTTTTAAAAAAATTTTCAGTCTTTTTATATTTGTAGCGTAAAAAATAAAAATCCCAGCGGTGATTAAATACCACCAAAGAAAAGCTCTATTTGTGTGAAAAAAAACATAAAAATGTAATTTGGGTACAGTGTTGCATGACCGCGCAATTGTCATTCAAAATGTGACGGCGCTGAAAGCTAAAAATTGGCCTGGGAAGGAGGGGGGGGGGGGGTGAAAGTGCCCAGTATTGAAGTGGTTAAAAGTGGGTACCAAGTGCAGCTTCATCAGTGCCCAATTAAAGCAGCCTCATCAGTGCCCATCAATGCAGCCTCATCAGTGCCCATCAATGCAGCCTCGTCAGTGCCCATCAATGCAGTCTCATCAGTGCAGCCTCATCAGTGCCCAGCAATGCAGCATCATCAGTGCCCATCAAAGCAGCCTCGTCAGTGCCCATCAAAGCAGCCTCGTCAGTGCCCATCAATGCAGCCTCGTCAGTGCCCATCAATGCAGCCTCGTCAGTGCCCATCAATGCAGCCTCGTCAGTGCCCATCAAAGCTGCCTCATCAGTGCCCATTAAAGCCAGTGTGAACTGAGCCTAAGCCTAGGTTCACATCGGAGCAATTTGTCATGCGATTTGAGAGATTAAATCGCATGAAAAGTCGCAGGCTATTGGAGGCAATGGCACTGTTCCAATCGGTGCGACACTGATTTTGCAGCATCGCACTGATTTGCAAAAGTAGTTTCTGTACTACTTTTGCCGATTTCAGGGGCGCCTTCAATAGACATCTGTGAATGAAGCCACACAAATGTCTATCAAGTAGCACCTGAAATCGCACTGACCTTGCTACTTTGAAATCGAGCTACTTCAAGTGAAATAGTGTGATTTAAAAGTAGCATCAATGTGAACCGGGGCGAAGAGATACAAGGAGCTATGAAAGGTTAACCACATATACAAGCAGACACTAAGGTGTTAAATGCCATTGATTCCAGAAGCACCAGCCTGCAGATATTGAGCTGTAAAGAGTTAACCATAAATGTAAGCAGCAGTGTACATGTGTCCATTAAAGCAGAGTAGTAAAGCACAGCAAGGACACAAAGGGTTAATTATCAGAGAGTCCTTATTTCAGATAACAGGGAGATGATAGGAGAAACTAATGCCGGCCATACACGGTTCGAATTTCGTAAGAATTTTCTTTCGAAAATCGTATGAAAGAATTTTCGTATGAATTTCGCATCATTAGTGGGCTGCAACAACGGCCGATTTTCGTGCGGCAATCGAATTTGAGGAATCGGACATGTTGGAAATTTTCCGAAAAACGAACGATTTTCTAATCAATGATGGGAGAATCGTGCGAGAAATGTAATAAGAAAAGAAAATTTACGGAGAGAAAAGAAGATTCCCGGCCAAGAAAATTGGTGGCATCATCGGATCACAAAAAAAACGAAATTTCTTATTTTGAAAAGAAAATTCGTTCGAAATTCGACCGTGTATGGCCTGCTTTAGTGGAGCACAGATAAGTCCTGTGTGAGGTTTTCAAGGAGAGACAGTGAAGAGGATTGGGATTTTATTCTCCTCCTCCAGGATATACAGACTGTAGCTGGGTCTGTCCACTGAAGACAATCTGAGCGGCCCTGGAATCATAACACTGGAGGAGACACTGACAAGTTCTCTCTCTCCTGTCTGTGCAGAGGGGAAGGGGAGTGTGTGCTCCATGTAAGAGATGCTCGGCCAGCAAAGCAATGGACTGACTCGGGAGGCAGAGGGGGGGCTTTTTTTGTGCGGGGGGGTGGCTCGGCCGCCGCCCCCCCACAAAGTGCCGCCCTAGGCTTGGGCCTTGTTGGCCAAAATACAGCACTGCCTCTACCTCCGACCACTGACAGGTTCTCCGGCCGACAGGACCGTCACGTTTGGTTGGACTGCAAGCCGCAATCCCAACCCTGCGCTGCCTTCTTACTTCTGGGTAGGCCCTCACACAGCCTGGCAGCCAGATGCCCCTGGGATAGGGCCCAATCTCCAGCCTAGCAGCCCAGGGCAGACGACACATGTCTACCCAGACAGCAGTCTGGGTGGCACATAGCACAGATCACCTGACCTCTCCGAATATATAGGTTTTCCCTTCAGGCCAAGGGATTCAAGAAAACCCCTGTCCATTGGCTGAGATACCCCATATACCCATAACCTGACCTAGGGTTGCCCTCCTCATATCTAGTATCACCAAGTTCCTGGCCACCTAGTGGTAGAAGAGAAAAGTGCAACAAGGCCAAACTTAGGGACAAACCAATAGATATCTATCAATCGACCAAGATAACTACTCTTGGCAAGTAAATTTGTGAGGAGTTCCCTGACTAAATCCCAGGGCGCTACAAATATATATGTGAAGCGCTGCGTAAATTGACGGCGCTATAGAAGTACCTGAAATAAATAAATAATAAAAAATAATACATTCCTACATACAGTGGGACTATGGAGAAGAAAATGAAAGATTGGGTGAGTATAGGCTTTGTGCTCACCCCTAGACATAATGAGCAGTTAACCCATGCAGTGTGGGCATAGCCCCACTGTATGGGGGAAAAAAATTAATTTGCCCGGAGTTGGACTTTAAGAGTAATTAGGCTTGGTTCACACAGGGCCAACCTGACTTATAGCGTGACTTTGCAAGGCGATTTGGAGGCGACTTCAGCAACTTACAATGCGACTAAAGTTGCCTCCAGGACAGGCGACTTTGGCTGTGGCCAATCACAGAATAATCAGCTCTCTGGGAGGGAGGGGTTTGCCTGGGTAAACTCATTTCTTTTCCTGTAAAGTCGCTTCAATATAGATGAAGATCCAACTTGGAGGCGACTTCCATTGAAATCTATGGTACAAGTTGCCTAGAAGTCGCCTTGAAGTAGTACAGGAACCTTTTCTGAAGTCGGATCAACTTCAGTAGTGTACATTAAGACGGCTCTCATTCACTTCAATGGAATTTCTTCTGTCCCGCGACTCGGGGCAACTTGAGGTCTGACAAGTCCGATCCCAAGTTGCTGTAGTGTGAGCGGGCACTTAGAGTTTGCATGGAATTCTACTCTTAAAAGTCTTCAAACAAATTTATTTTTAAAACAAGAGTTTATTGTCACTTTATACTGCAACAGAGGCCAGACGGGGTTGTACAGGTGCTGAAGCAAATATCATACACCATGTCACACTCAGCTTTGCTCCATCTATCCTGCAACCTAAGCAGTGCATATTGCGGTGTGGGTTTTTCAGGGTTAACCAGGGCCAGCATAAGGCTGCTTAGGCAGCCGCCTAAGGGTGCCAGGATGTGGGATAAGGGGGAGGCAGCTCGCTCCCAGCACAAAGCCCAGGATCTCACCAACAATGGGGACCCGGGACTCCCGGTTCCCGATCACCTGATTGCTGTGATAGCCTCTGATTGGCTATCACAATGATCAGTCACTGTGCAGCCCACCCAACCAACGGAGAGAAAGATACACAAAGGGGTTAAAGTAACTCTTTTCCATTCCCTAATGCTGTGCCCTCTCTTCTACCAGGTGCAGTTTGGAAGTTTTAGTTTGCCTCATCTGCCAGCTGCTTGTAGCCAGTGCGGGGAATGCATAGCCCCGCTCCCTCGTTACACACTGCTGTTTAGCTCCCGTTCACATTGACTGCGGCTTTGAAATTGCGCAACTTCATCTGAAATCGCACAATTTCAAAGCCGCATGTCAGTGCGACTTGGAAGACATCTATGTGGCTTCATGCACAGATGTCTATGCAAGTCGCACCCAAAATTGCTAAAAGTAGTGCAGGAACTACTTTTTCAAATTGGTGTGGCACCGCAAAGTCGGCGGCACACCGATTTGAACAGAGCGATTGCAGGCAATAGGCTGTGACTTGTCATGCAATTTGACCTGTCAAATCGCATGACACGTCGCTCCAATGGGAACGGAGACCTAGTGGCACAGTTTAAATTTTGAGTGCTATTTGACGTCCATCACATTATGGGCGCAACGTGAAAGAGGTACCAGCGTGGGAGAGGGGATAGGACATCTTTCATCTCACCTGCCCTCTAAAAAGCAATCCATCACAGATTGCTTTTTAGATGGGCGGCAAGGGCTGCTGTGAATGAGCCCTTAGTTATAGAATTTGGCTTTGGAAAACCTAAAGCTAGAACACTGTAAATGTGATGAGAACTGTGTGTAGAACTTCTTTATATTGTCTAGGAATACAGCCTGGCCCAATATACAGATAATAGAATCATTCCCCAGAAATAATGGGGGACATATCTGGAAGCTCTGCAGACTATGGGTATAGCACCCCTATTATTATACCCCATTGTGAAGGAAGACCTCTCACCTATGGCTCAGTATAACACTCACACACTAATGTCTTCTCATTAACAGAACTTTAAACAAGATCCCCGCCAAGCTTGTTAAAAGCTCAGAGGTTAGCAGAGGCTGACAGCCCGCATATCAGCTCACTCTCTCTCTGTGATGACGCAGGGAGGGGGATCCTAATCCTCTCTATCTGGTTGGTGAATCGGGAGGCCTGTCTTCATTTGGATTGGTCAGCACGTCGTTCTTCCCAGCAGAGTGACAGGTGGGCGGGGCTTCCCGCCTTAGAAAACCAGTGGCAGAGTATAGAAGTTCCTCCCTGTGTATAGAAGTTGTTGGGTGGATCGCTGTGTGTGTGGACGGACTGATCGGGATTCTGAGTTGTCACCATGCTCCGGGCTGCCCTAGGTAACCTCTGCTCCAGGGTCTCCTCTGTCCCACTGGGCACACAGATCACAAGGTTCTCTGCCGCTGCCATTCCTGCACCCAACCCTAAACCAGACGTGCACTTTAACCAGGTAATCTATATCTATGTATGACACAAGTCATTTCACTCTATGCTTGTCCTGCAGCCGGCCTGTGGGCCATGGCATTGTTAAAATGATCCTGGTCCTAAATCTCTGCGAGACCCCGATCTGTGATAGTGGGGGGTGTCTGATTGTGGGTTCATCTGGGGTGCAGCATGTAGCTGGGGGAAGGGGGGGGGGGGGTCATCTGGGGGTGTAGCTGGAGGAAGGGGGGTGCAGCATGTAGCTGGAGGAAGGGGGGGGGGTCATCTGGGGGTGTAGCTGGAGGAAGGGGGGTGCAGCATGTAGCTGGAGGAAGGGGGGGGGGTCATCTGGGGGTGCAGCATGTAGCTGGAGGAAGGGGGGGTCATCTGGGGGTGCAGCATGTAGCTGGAGGAAGGGGGGGGGGTCATCTGGGGGTGCAGCATGTAGCTGGAGGAAGGGGGGGGGGTCATCTGGGGGTGCAGCATGTAGCTGGGGAAGGGGGGGGTCATCTGGGGGTGCAGCATGTAGCTGGAGGAAGGGGGGTCATCTGGGGGTGCAGCATGTAGCTGGAGGAAGGGGGGGGATCATCTGGGGGTGCAGCATGTAGCTGGAGGAAGGGGGGGGATCATCTGGGGGTGCAGCATGTAGCTGGAGGAAGGGGGGGGGTCATCTGGGGGTGCAGCATGTAGCTGGGGAAGGGGGGGGTCATCTGGGGGTGCAGCATGTAGCTGGAGGAAGGGGGGGGTCATCTGGGGGTGCAGCATGTAGCTGGAGGAAGGGGGGGGATCATCTGGGGGTGCAGCATGTAGCTGGAGGAAGGGGGGGTCATCTGGGGGTGCAGCATGTAGCTGGAGGAAGGGGGGGGGGGGGTGATCTGGTAATAATACTATTTAATCTTCATGCAAACTGTTGAATGGCGTGCTGTGGAACCCTGCCAGTTGTAAACCTAACATGGATACAAAGTTACTTCAAGTATGCAAACAGAAGTGAAGTTTGTCACAGCCCACCACCGTGCATAGTCCTTCCCTCTTCTTCTTCTTCTTCTTCTTCTTCTTCTTCTTCTTTTTTTTTTTTTTTTTTTCCACTAAACTTCCTGATTTGTATCTCTAGCTATGTAAATCCAGCCCATGTTAGGAATTTGCTGAATCATAATGTATATTAGGATGAAGACAAACATTATATATCAGTGGCTAAAAGTGCCAACAGTGCTGTACACAGACATGAATGAGCTAGCTCGCATGCGGCATTCATATCATTGTTGTTGAGCTCCAGTGAAATATAACAGAATAGACAATCGGTGGAATGATCAGATGGGGGGGGGGGGGGGGACTAAGTTTACTAAACGGGTACAAAGTTAGAATCCATAATGCACAACCAGGTCAGGGTGGAAAAGTGCATTTATATCGTGCAGGGTAATACAAAATGGATCAGGAAAGTTGCTCACACACATGGACTCTTCATAGCAATGTCTGTGGTTTGCCTAGCGTGACTGCATAGCAGAGTGTTTAGCTGAGAATCGCTACTTAAGTAAAATGGTTCAGAACCCAAACCGCTACTTGCGATTATCCTGATACATCTTCCACAATGAAGTTCATGGTAGCTCTGGTAACGCAGGTGAAGAGCTGGAGGAGTCCAAGGACAAAGGGCCACCCCACTGGTCCTGGAGCCCTCTGATATCAATTGGGAAAGGGCTCCCCGCAATGGCTGTTTTTTCAGGAGAAGCTGCAAGCTGTTAGTAAAGGGGCACACCGCTACAATACTAATACTTCGAACTTTGTTACTTGTTATCTGACATAATGGGGGGGGGGGGATTTACCAAGACTGCAGCAGCTGTGCATAGTAACCTTGTTCAACTGATTGTATTAAGACTTTTTAACCACTTCAGCCCCAGAAGAATTTACCCCCTTAAAGACCAGGCCATTTTTTGTGATACGGCACTGTTGCTTTACCTGAAAATTGCACGGGCATGCAATGCTGTACCCAAATAAAATACATTTTTTTTTTTTTTTCCCACAAATAGAGCTTTCTTTTGGTGGTATTTGATCACCTCTGCGGTTTTTATTCTTTGTGCTATAAGCAAAAAAGAAGACACATTTTGAAAATATTTTTTACTTTCTGCTCTAATGCATATTCAAAAAAAGTAAAAAAACAAATTTGTTCATCAATTTCGGCCAATATGTAGTCTACATATATTACTGTATTAATATATTACAGATTACTGTATAAATGACACTGGCAGGGAAGGGAGTGACAGGGCTATAAAAGGGTTAAATGTGTTCCCGCTGTGTTTTTCTTACTTTGTGGGAAGTGCTGACAGGAACACCGAGACCTGCTGTTCCTAGTGATTAGGAACAGCGATCTCAATGTTGTCCCGTCAAAACTGGGATCTGCCTTGTTTACATAGGTAGATCTCCGTTCTGCCTTTCTGTACCACGATTGCGGGTGGCCCGGTGGACATCAGGTCCGCCAGGCTCGTGCATTGGCTCCTCCGTGCAGCGAGTGTGCACCCACACTATTGCATGAAACGACATACAGGTACGTCATCTCGCACAATAGAGCCTCCCTGCCGCAGTATATATGCGGTGGGCAGTCTTAAGTGGTTAAGCTGCTGCTGTTCACACTTGTGTGGTGCTGACGCCGCATGTGATTTGCACAAGAATCTCACCGCATTCCTGTGCACATCACATGCCATGTCTTTGTGGTGCGACTTGAGCCATACATTTTGTATGTCGGGTAATGTAAATATCTCTTAAACGTGCACCGTTTAGGAGACAATTACTGCACATGCAGCCAGTGACATCCCTGGCGCATGCGCTCTGAAGGAACGACCACCCGTGCGGTTTCTTCAGAGCTCCATACCATGACCACCTGCTTCCGCGCACATGCCTGAGAGTGATGTCATTGTGGTTCTGGCCAGTCACAGAGCCGGAGTCCACAAACCCAGAAGCAAGATGGGTGAAGAAGAAAGCTGTCTTCAGATCTGTCATTTCGGCGTGGGAGGACTTCGTTTTTAGTTTTTTTTTTTTTTAGGTTTTTTTTTTTTTTTTACGGTCAAAAATTTCAGTTTATTGAAAAGACAAATATGGTACAACAGTCAAGCTGATGGTAGCTGTTAAAGATCAATACCGGTTTGTGTATACAGGGTATGTACAGTTAAGCAAAGAGTGTAATCAGTTTATGAGCCTTATTTGTTAAGAAGGCAGCAAAAATTTTGATAGGTGGAGCTAACAATTATTTGTTCAAAGTCAGCGATATTGAACCACCTGGAAAGGGTTAATGGTGAGAAGGGGGGGAGGGTATGGGGACAGGGAGGAAGAAAGGGGGGGGAGAGTGCAACCCACATTCATATATTGTGGTTATCGGGCCACTCGCGCCGTCCACGGTAACCAGATGCCATCAAACGTTTTGGGACATTTCCAGTTAAGGCAAGTCATTTTATATAGTGGTAAGTCACTATTGATGGAGTTCTCCCAAAAAGTCACTGTTGGAGAGGGAGAGTTCCACTTAAGTAGATTGGCTTTCTTAGCATAATACATAAGATAAGAAATCAGGAGTTTGGTGTAGTGGGGCATCTGATCATCCTCCTATATACCGAGCAGAGCCAGCTCTGGAGACAGTGCTAAGGACAACTGGAGGCGCTTGTTAGTAGTTTCAAAAACTGCTGCCCAGAACTGTGCCACCTTGGGACAGCTCCAGAACATATGGTAATACGTGCCAATTTCCAGCTGGCATCTTCTACATTCCGGGATGGACCAGAAGTGTGGGAGATTAGATCACCCCATGGTGGTTGAAAGGGTGACCAGGAATTCTGTCTGAAACCTCTTCCTAGCGACCACCCATACTCTGAGAGTCGTCCTGGTCGGATGTGGTAGGTCGGCGTAGGCCCCAGGACCCTGGTACAGCAGGTTCCCCAAATTGTTAAGACCCCAGTAAGGCCGCCTCCAGGCACACAGCTGCATTGGCCCTTGAACGGACAAACCACCAGCGGACCGAGACGAATATGGCCACCCAATAGTATACCTGGAAACTAGGCAACGCCCCAACAGGTTCAGCGGTAAAGTCCCCCAGGAAGTGCACCTAGCTCTCAGTTGCACCAGCACGGGATGTATATTGAGGTCAAAAATTTATTCAGGTCACGCTGTATTTGGACACCTAGATATTTAAAGCTATCGACACATTGCAAAGGAGCATGGGCCGAGGTAGCATGTGCCAAGGGGTCTAAGGGAAAGGGTACAGATTTGGTCTAGTTAATTCGGACACCTGTGAAGCGTCCAAATTCATCAAGGAGGAATCTGCGTCATGCAAATATAGCAGGGTGTCATCCACGTACAGTGACACCTTTTCCTCCAGGGGGCAAACCCACATCCCCTCCACCTGCTGGGAGGCCCTAAGCAAGATGGGCAGTGGTTCCAAGGCTAGGGCAAAAAGAAGGGGATAGGGGGCACCCCTGGCGCATACCACACTGCAGCGGAAGGCTCTGAGATACTGCCATTGGTACGTATACAAGCTGTGGGGGATTGGTAGAGTAATTTTAGCCACTGCAAGAATTGGGTGCCAAAACCGTATCTGCCCAGTATCTCCCAGAGGTAGCCCCATTCCACCGAGTCAAATGCCTTTTTGGCATCCAAAGAGGCAATGACTCTGGTTCCACCATTATCATGGGCAATGGACATTTTGATAAAGAGGCGTCTTAAATTAACCAGTGCCCTTACCTGGCATGAACCCCATCTGGTCCACATGGATGAGCTCATCCAGGACCTGTGATAAATGATTGTCAAAAATTTTGGCCAATAACTTTGCATCAACATTAATTAGTGAAATTGAACGATACGCTGCACAGTCCTCGGGCTCCTTACACGGCTTGGGTACCAACACAATTCCTGCCTCTGACATAGAATCTGGTAGGGAGCCTACTTTGGAGAACTGGGCAAACAATTTGGTGAGCCTAAGGGAAAGGAGTTCCTGGTAGGTAGAATAAAATTCAACTGGGATTCCATCTGCCCCTGGAGTTTTACCAGGTTGCAGTTGGGCCATGGGAGTCTGAACCCCCCCAATGTTATCTCTTGATCCAACTGGGCACTAGTTTCCTGAGAAAGGGTAGGGAGGTCCACTTCAAGATAGTTCCCGAGGTCTGCTGCCTTGTAATCTACCCTAGTGGAATATAAGGCACTATAGTATTGCATGGATCTATTAACTTTTTCAGGACTTGTAAGGGGGAGGAGGGGGCTCCCTCTCATCCCGGATTCTCCCAATATGGGTACTTGAAAATTGCCCTTGGGACAACCATGCCAACATTTTCCCATTTTTGTCCCTATATTTAAAGACCCATTGGGTGTACTGCACATTGATTTCTTAGTCATATCTATTCTATGTAGTTCCACTGCCCTGAGAGCATATCGCCTTGACCCATAGTTGAAGGTAGTTGGAGCAGTAACATAACTAACCTCCCTTTTTCTCTTGGTTCTCTCTAGTTCTTCCAGTGATCGCACAGACTGCTTCTGGCTGTTAGCAATGCGGGAGATGTATTCCCCTCTCAGCCGCCCTTTTAAAAGCACCCCAAACCACCAGAGATTCAGCTGTATCTGCATTTTCCAATCAATAGTTACATAATGCCTCCGGCATGTCCTGAACTTTCGGGTCTGTTAACCAGTGCCCAAACAGTCTCCATAATTTCCATCCAGCGGGAGGCCCCAGTAGCATAGTTATGAGGGGGAATGATCTGAAATGCCCCTGGAAAGGATCTATACCCTGGACACCCGCTGCAGGAATGCACTGGTGATGAACACCAGATCTATGCGGGAGAGGGTCCAAAATGTAGACGAATGGCACGTGTACACTATCTGAGGGATTATAGTGATGCCAGGCGTCTGTTAACTCAAAGGTAGTAGCCCACTGTAAGATCTGGTGACCTTCTAACCGTCAGATGGAGCCTGTCTAGTGTTGGACATGGAGCCAAAGCAAGAGAACATTCTTCATCCCATATTGTATGGCATGTTGCATAATATACAGGAGGGAAATATTAGCAGGTGGCGGTAGGTACAGTCCCACCAAACCCTATTCTGTGGTGGCGATATTGGCATGCATAATTATGTATATTCCACCTGGATCTATCCTGACACGTTGGAGTTGGCAAGGGAGGGATCTGTGGACCAGTATGCTCACTCCCTTAGAATAGCTAGAGTAGGTAGCATGATAGTGACTGCTCACCCAGGCCTTTTTAAGACCAAGGATTCGGGAGCCCACAAGATGAGTCTCCTGGAAAACACAAATTTGTGGAGTATATAAGTATGTGAATACAAGGGAGCGCTTAACTGCTGAGTTCAGTCCTCAGACATTCCAGGAGAGTAGTGAAAAACTAGCCATAGAGGGTGAGCAATGGCTGACCGTTCCTATCCCCCCCCCCCCCCCCCCAGATCCCCCAAACTGGAATCCATGCAGATTTCCCCCAACCCAGTCCCTTCAAGGTAACTAAATCTGGGAGGCGTTTGCCAATCGGAAAGGGACAGTCAGTCACCCCTCCAGCTCCAGACTCAGAGGGGAACCACTACCCAGGTTGAAAGGGATCACGCAGCAACATTCCCAGCAGGAGATGCTAGAGTTCTAGCATTAGGAAAAAATAAAAACCATATAAAACCAGTCAAGCTTGGTACATAAGTGCAGTTCACCTGGGCTAACCAGGGGCAAAAAAAACTTAAGTCTGTTGCATAAAGGCCTGGAATGTTTTAGGAGAGCAGCCGTGGTGAGGCATCTCCCCGAGGAAAACATGGGGTTATTCACTTACCGCAGCAGGAATATAACATCAGCGTAACACAGCATATACCAATGGAAAACAAATAAGAACATGGATCCAACTGTGCCTCAGGGAACAGTGCCAACCCCCCAGGGCTAACAGGGGACTCTGAGCCGGCATGTAAAACGGACCGCTTCTCTATCGACCACCCATAGTTTCGATGGAAAGAGGCTGCTGTATGCAGTGTGTGGACTTTATTGTTCACTCTTGTGCTGCATGCAGATATGTTGGATAGTCGTATTCCTTTGACTTTATTGCCCTCAATGTTCTAGAAGCCTTCAGAGTGCAGGGGGAAACTATCAAACCAGCTGCTCCTCCATAGTGTGCAAAGTGTTGGAATTTCTGCCCATTAAATGTGTTGGTGGCTTAAAAATAAAATAAAAATCATTCAGTACACTACTGCAATATATGCATATTGCCCTATATTTTATCCATGTTAAAAAGTTCAGGATTTAAATAAACCTTTTTATACTCGCCTAGATGGATGCAGCATCGATCCCTCACCAGCTTTTCTGTAAGAACTGAGTGATCAAACGCCACTGATCTCAGTTCTTCCCCCCCCATACTATGACTGAAGGTGAGAACTTGGTGGTGTGGGGAGGATTTAACTAGCAAGTAGTCCCTGTGACTGGGGGATTGATGAGTGTTGGGAGGATTGAAAGAAGGTGTTGTAACTAGGGGGCCTGCCCTCATCTTCCAGTAATATTTTATAGGCAGCAGAGGCACATTCTGCTCTCCTGACTCTTGACACTGAAGTTGGCCATACATGGGTTAAAATTCACCAGCCAGATTTTGATCCATGTATGGGCAGGATGGTTGTATGGAAGTCCATCTACCAATGCAACTTCTGTACCTGTCAGAATTTTTTCCATTCAGTCGGCATTGCCAGCTAAAGTGGAAAACAGTGATTTGTGTAATCTGACAGAGGAAGTCTCCCCACTGTTGAATACGATGGTACCATCAAATGCTTGGATGGGGAAATTGTCTCATCAGGTGTGGGTTTTTTTTTTTTTTTTTTTTTCTCCATTTAGCCATATTTCCTGCTACTACCATAACCTACCACCGAAGAACAACCCAAAATTCTCCTGCTCCTGACAATTGCAGCGCTACTACATATGTATGTGATTTGTTGTTTGTACCCATAATACAGCCCAGAAACAATAGTGCGCTTTTTGTTTTTGTCCTACCTAAAACGCACCTACACTAACTGATACTAATTTAAAAATTAGCCCAAAATAAACTGACCCTGACCTGTGACCCTTATTTGACCCAAACACTAACCCTGGCACTGACCTAGATCAAACCTTGCTCTAGTGGGTGTCTCTCTCCACAGAGAAACACAGGAGGCTTGATGGGCCAATCGGTTGACCCAAAACTGGGTGTTCTGGATCCCAATTGTTA
The DNA here is from genome assembly GCA_037952835.1 of Lithobates septentrionalis. Classification (NCBI taxonomy): domain Eukaryota; kingdom Metazoa; phylum Chordata; class Amphibia; order Anura; family Ranidae; genus Lithobates; species Lithobates septentrionalis. The sequence continues at coordinate 2,695,950 of JBBDGP010000735.1, read as the reverse complement.
GTACAGGACCTGGGTCTCTATGCGGCGAGCTCCCAGCACAAAGACAAATGCATATATGTGCCCCCATGGTCTCAAAGTACCGCCCCGCGGGCCATTTACGGCCCACGGAGCGGTTTCAATTGGCCTGCAGGACTGGTCCACCAGGATACTGATGCACTTCCTGGTAAGCCGCACTGCTTACGATGGTTTATTTATTTTTCTCCCTGGTGAACTCTGAGAAAATCGGGGCTAGCTGACGTCAGTGATGCCCGCCGCTGTTGCTTCTGGAAGTTGTACTCTATGGCTGCGTGCTCAAGCACCCTGCACCTGGTGGGTGGAGTCTGAAGAGGAGCGAGCGCAGCCAGCCTGGTCAAAGGAAAACTACAATTCCCAAGAGTCTGACTCCCTGGCTCGGTGTGCAAGGAAGGTGACCTGCCCTGCTGAGCCTGAGCTGGCAGTTGCCATCGGCCAATTGGTGAGAGACCCTGACACCCCCAGCTGACCCCCCACATGATCGTCCCATCTATATCCCCCCCCCCCCCCCTCTACACCAAACTTACCCTGCCCCAGTGCCCATCCAGTAACCTCAAAATAGCCCTCAACACTGGGAGCTGCCCTTGGCCTGTGGGGTCCTGCTGGCCATGGCCCACAGGCCAGCAGGACCCACATGTCCACAGCCAGCTCCCAGCAGGACCCACAAGCTGGCCGCTGACCTATGGGACCTGCTGGCTTCTGCAGAGCAAACACTGCCAAGCATCTGGCAGTAAGCAGTGACTGGTTGCAAGCAGTAACTACCACTGTATATACTACTTTATTGTTTTTAAAGTTTGCATGCGGCCCCCATGGGATATGAAAACTTGTCCTGTGGCCCTCAGGTAATTTGAGTTTGAGAGCCCTGATTTAAAGTGTAGTTTGCATTGCAAAGCACTAGCATCAACCTGTCTAACTAGCCTTGTCTAATCCCTTGCACTTACTGTAGACTGAGAATGGATATCTAAGCGCTTTTTAGGCCCCATTCACACCTCAGTGTTTTGTGGATTGAAGCTCAAAGCTCCAAAATACAAAAAAATCTGTTCTCTATGGCGATGGTTCACATCTCCACTACAAGTCACCTGTAGCGCAAAGTTCTGGAGCATTTTTTTTTTTTAAAGTCTTTTGTTCCATAGAAATGCATGGAAACGCTTGATTTGTGCTCTCGAGTGTTTTGCTGTGTGTTTCTGAGTGTTTTTCTGCTCAAACGCAAGAATTTAAATTTTAAAATAAATTGATCAATAAAAACACATTAATAAAAAAATAAATAAAAATCGCACTAATATTAACCCCCTAATCCTAACAAAATAAATCTTAAATCAAACCCCCTTACAAATAAAAAAAATAAAATTAGTGGATGAAAAACATGGCATCAAACGACTAAATGGATTGTTTTTCTTTATTGGCTTAAACGCTGTACTAAAAATGCCCATACAAAAGCCTGAAAACGCTCCAACATGACACAGGTGGGAATGCAGCCTAAAACGGAGCTCAACTACTTTGTAGTGTTCTGTTGGTTAAGACAGTTTGTATAATGTTTAACATTTTACAAGGCAAAATAGCATTTTTTTTGTTCATTTGTGATATAGATATCTTGTAACACTAATCAGTGTGCTACTTCTACTTCATTTGTCCAGTTACAGGCACATTGGTGACCTCACATTTCTCTACAGCAGTTAATCAGTGTTGTCACCAATTTTTAACATTTGGCAGGGATCCCTAGATCTGTCTAAAACGCTATTAGAAATTCTTTTGCAGGTAAACCATCGGTCATGTACATGCATTATAACACGCTTTTTATCAGTTTGCCTGAAGTTCAGTGAATCGCCTGTAAGAGATGACCATTGATCTCAGCGTATAATATTGTAAAATTGGCTGGTAGGATTAGGTTTTGTTCTGTTTCCTTACCAGCCTGTTTGCTGTGTGGTGTGTTTTTTTTTTTTTTTTTTTTTTTTTTTTTTTTGGCTTTTTTTTTTTTTTTTTTTTTTTTTTTGCTTTTTGTTTTTGTTTCTAAATTGGCCTCATTATTTTGGGATGATGTTAGAGGTTACAAATTGGTGAATTTCTTTTATCTAAATCTTGTTTCAGCTTTTCATAAACAATGAATGGCATGATGCATCCAGCAAGAAGACCTTCCCCACCATCAACCCATCCACCGGAGAGGTCATCTGCCACGTTGCAGAGGGTGATAAAGTAAGTAGAATCTGTGCATTCCTGACTTTTTTTTTTTTTTTTTTTTTTTGTTTCTGTGTAAAACTTTTTATAGTTCAATTCATCCCAAGGTGTGGTTAACTTCTAGTCAAACTTTAAGAATTCTTGACGGAGACCTTTCAGAGTAGAGGGGCAAGGAGTTATATTAGTGACCTTGGACTTGTTGCTACTGACATACATTTGCTACACTTTTTTGTGTTTTAATGTATCTAGAACTGAACTCAGATTGGGAAATTAAGTTAATGGGTTGTAAAGAAGTATAATAAAATCAGCAAACAAGATTTTATGAGAAACTTTGAGGCTGGTAATTGCTTCAAATGAGCTGAACAATCGCTAAACAAAAAAGGAAGGGGATTGTGGTTACTCTTTACTTGGTTCCTCCAGCAGCTGGGAAAAGCCTCATATGTTAATGTTATGCTTATGGGCTTGATTATAAAACTTTGACACAGTTTTCAATATGTGGTCCAAACACGCCTGTACAGGTGGTTCATGTCAGACAGAATAACAAGTAAAGTGCTATGCATGTACAGAAACTCCCAGCAGCCATAGTAGATATCACAGGACCTGAAAGCCCACGACTCTTCAGAACATGGGTCTCCATGGCCAAACCATCAAATTTAAGGTTTGTAAGGCAGGATGGAACACTGGACTTTGAGATAACAGGTCTGGGCGTACCGGTAGTGTCCACGGGGAACCCACCGTCATCCTTACTATTTCCGCATACCACGTCCTTCTGGGCCAAGCGGGGGCCACCAGAAGTACTGACTTCCTTTCCTGTCTGATCCTGCGAAGGAATCGTGGCAGTAGCAGAATAGGCGGGAATGCATAAATCAGTGAGAACCGATGCCACAGAATCACCAACGCATCCGTCCCGCATGCAAAAGGATCTTTTGTTCTTGCCACAAATCTGTCTATCTTTTTGTTGAATCGGGATGCAAAGAGATCTACATCTGGAACCCCCCATCTTTGGCATATGGCCCAAAAGACGTCGGGGTGCAGAGACCATTCCCCTGGACGTAACTGCTGGCGACTTAAATAGTCTCTATCCCTGGAATGAAAACTGCCAATATGTATGGCACATGTTTCTCTGCCCAGACTAAGATCTGGTTCACCTCTTTTTGAGCTGCTCGGCTCCTGGTGCCTCCCTGATGATGGAAATAGGCCACTGCTGTGGCATTGTCGGACTGGATCCTGACCGGGCAACCCTGTAGCCTGATAGTCCAGGCCTTTAGGGCTAGATATACCGCACGGATCTCCAGAATGTTGATGAGTAAGGTCCTCTCTGTTTTGGACCATAACCCCTGAACCGCAGACTGTTCCAGAACTGCTCCCCAACCCGACAGACTGGCATCTGTTATCACCGTCCAGGTATCTGGCAGAAAGGATTTACCCCTCTGCAGGTTTTCGGGTATGAGCCACCAATTGAGGCTCTGACGCACCGCTTGAGACAGGTGCCTCGGAAAGTCTAATGCCTGAACCTTCTTGTTCCAGGCCGACAGGAATACTGTGTTGCAGCAGTCTTGAATGAAACTGAGCATAGGGAACTGCTTCGAATAAAGACACCATCTTTCCTAGCAGCCTCGTACAGAGGCGGACAGAAGGACCCTTCTTGGTCCTGACTGTCAGAATCGGCTCCCTTTAAAGCAGTGTTCTTTGCCTGAGGTAGAAATATTTTCTCCTGGCTTGTATCTATGATCAGACCTAAATACTCCAGTCTTCTTACTGGTTTTAGGAAAGATTTTCTAGGTTGAGGATCCAACCTAGGTGTTCCAGATACTTGACTGTGGTCCTCAAGTTCTCGTTCAAGGAGGCTACCGACCGGTCTATCAGTAGCAGGTCGTCTAGGTATGCTATGACAGCTATACCCTGAGCCCTTAATCTGGCCAGAGGGGCCAAGACCTTTGTGAACACTCGCAGTGCAGTGGCTATCCCAAAAGGTAGAGCCACAAACTGGAAATGGCGCCCTCCTATCTCGAAGCGCAGAAACTTCTGATGAGCAGGAAAAATGGGTACATGCAGATATGCATCTCTGATGTCTATCGATGCCAGAAATTCTCCTCCCTGCAGGGTGGAGACTACTGTCCGAAATTGATTCCATGCAGAAGGACTGAATCCTTAGGAATCGGTTCAGATCCCTTAAATCCAGAATGGGTCTGACATCGCCATTTGGTTTTTGGACCGTAAAAAGGTTGGAATAGAAGCCCAATCCTTGGTCCTTTGCGGGAACCACCATAATGACCTCCTGCGACAAAAGTCGATCAAGGGCTTAATATGGCGCACAATGGAGGTAGCCGAGTACATATAACTAAAAATGGTGGGGGGAAGGGGGTGGGTTGGGGGTTCCTGAGAGGGGGAACTTGATGGTGGTAGTTGATGTTTCACAACAAGTTCAGGTATTGGTCCATGTAAGGATAAAATGATGCTGAATAAATGGAAGGCAGCCAGTCTATAAAAGCTAGAAGAAGCTCTGGAACAATAAAAAAGAGAGAGCATAGCCTGATGAAGGAGCACGCATGCTCCGAACGCGAAGCACCGCCCGCCTCACCCCGCTCCCGGAAGTGAAGACGAAGGTCAGCACGGCGCACCACGGAGGATCCATGACCGATATCCTGGCCGCCCGGAGGCTCTGAGGACCCTCGGCACCACTGGAACAGCTACCAGGACCCAGGTCACAGGACTCGCATCCCAGGAACCCCCCCCACTGGCCCGTGACACCCACATCCCCCGAGAGCACGCGGATGAAACTACTTTACATGCTGGTTTTTAGCAACTCAAATGTGAGTGTTTTTATCTATTGTAATAAATATTTTTAACATACATGCTGCACTTAGAGGGCGCCGTCCTTCTTTCTTTTTTATTGCGACAAAAGTCGCTCTAACGCTAGAAGGAGCGACTGCTTCTTCTCTGGATCTCTGGGGACACTTGATCTGAGGAAACGAGGAGAGGGAAATTCTTGAAACTCCAGCTTGTACCCTAAGGTTACTGTGGAGATTACTCATCTGTCCTGGAAGTCCTCCTGCCAGAGCTCTGAGAACTGTCGCAGGCTTCCCCCCCCCCCCCCCCACTCGAGCGAGCGGGGGCGCCCCTTCATAAGGAGGTCTTAGTGTTTTGCCTAGTAGGCTTCTTCCCCCAGGACTTCTTTTGTCCCTGGGGTTGACTCTTGTTTCTGGACCCAGACGGAGGAGGCCGTTGAGACTGCCTGGAGGCTGAAGCCCCTGGCGCTGGGGAAAGAGTCAGTTTGAAAGGGGGACGCTTACTCTTCTTAACAGGTAAGAGAGTGCTTTTCCCACAAGAGATTCTCTTGATATAGTCATCCAAGTCTTCTCCAAACAACCTTGCACCATGAAATGGAAACCCAGCCAGCAGTTTCTTACATGGTGCTTCGGCTGACCAATTTTTCAACCAGAGGATTCTACGTATATGCACCAACCCCAGTGACCGACGAGAGGTTTGCACGATAGAATCTCTGATGGCGTCAACAAAATAACATAAGGCCGCAGGAAAGTTAGCCAACCCCTGGGCCTGCTGTTCAGGTAAAACTTTGATGACCTGCTTAACATGGTCTCTTGTATTGACAGACCCCAATCTCTGCAACTGCAGGTTGAGCCAATGAACCAGCCAAGGAGAAAACATCCTTCAATAGGGATTCCATCTCTTTTATCTACAGGATTCCTGAGCATCTGAGCATTGTCTACAGGACAAGTCAGACTATTAACGGAGGAAATGGCTGCATCAATGGCCGGTATTCCCCACATTTTAATTAACTTTTCTTCCATCGGATAAAGTGTTGAAAACTTTTTCGGCGGAAAAAAACCGCTTATCTGGGTGATCCCACTCAGAATAAAGGAGCTTTTCAAGTAAATTATGAACAGGAAAAGCATGTGTAGTTTGAGGGGGTTTCAGTGACCCTAAAGAAGAGAGGGTTTAGCTGATTCAGATATGGGCAACTTTTAAATGTGGAGCGAACCAATCCAGTAAGGATCTGCACTAAGACTTTCTCCTCCCGGGAAGTCGCAGAGAGCCCCTCTCCACCTGATTCCTCCGAAGAGGAATCATCCGTCCCATCCTGATCCTCTGAAAGGGATTCATCTCCTTTATCCCAGATCTCCTCTGCCTGAGGGTCTTGGGAAACAGAGGAAGGCCTAGTGAGTTTTCTTCCACTGAGTGAAGATGTAATCACGGCCATTTATTCTTTCCTCTAAACCATTAATGGCTGGGGAAAAAACCTCCCTGTGTAATGTATACAGGGGCTGAAGTGCCAGAGGCAGGTGTAGCCCCTGACCCCAATGGCTCTCCCTGGCTAGCCATCCCTGGCCCCTCCAGGGGGGGAGGATGCTGCAGAAAGGGGGTCCTCAGAACCTGAACGAGATCCCCTAGAGTCTCTGGTTCTTGGGGTGTTTGAACCTCTTCTACCCATAGTGCAAAGCAACAAGGTGGAGGTATCGCAAAATGAACACTGACTGCTGAGCGATGTAGTCCAGCTAAAAGCCTTGCTACCAAATGCCCAGTCTGGTGTTACCTTAGTAAATGCTGCCTAGGAGAATGCCTCTGTCCCACCTTACATGCGACCGTCAGCTCTGTGTCCCTCCGAAGGCTGTGTACACCTGTACAGAGTGCTTTTAATAGCCTGCAGCTGGCCTGTGTGGGCGACTGAGGACGCTGTGCTGACGCCCCCCCGCCCTTGTATTTCGAAAAAACGAGCGCTTCACGCGCTGGCCGACCCTCCGTAAACAATATAGAGGAAAGGCTGGGGGAGGGAGAGGAAGGAGAGAGGCCGGTAGTGATGGGCCTGCACGTGCAATGGCGGCGGTGATAGAGCGGTGTACAACCGCCTTACAGACACCTGCGGCCCACCCCTAGCCTGGGGGGAACATTCCTGAGGAGAAATTCCCCCCCCCCCCCCCCCAATCCCATCCTACCTGGAGCCGGCCGGAGGAGCTTGTGTAGCGTGGAAACACTGAGACCGACATCAGCATGAGAAGGTATGTGCTCTTGGCAGCCCCCCATGGTCACAATAGGCATAGCATGCATTTACCTTTAAAGGAGAAAACCTACTAGATTAAAAAATTCTGTGGAATCTCCTCTTGCCTAATCTGGCCACAGGGTTCTGTTATACAGACCCAATCTTCACCTCTCACGGTGGGCTCCATTTGAAAAAACCTTCAGAGACTGGGGCCCCCTACGAATAGGGGGATCCACAGTTCTGGCCCTGTAAAGCACCCGGCCAGAAATAGGGATAGAAAACCATTTTCTGATCTACGGGGTCCAGCTCTCTAAAAAGAAGCGTTCCAGGTAAAACCTTGTTTCTTCGGACACGAGGCCCGGGTACCATCCAATTCGGCCTAGAAAGACACTTTGAAATGGATCCGGTTCGCCTGGCTTGCCCCAGTATAGGATATAGGATAATCCCTTTGGAGCTCAGCACAGGACATCTTTACACGTCCATCACCTAAGACACTGGCGTTTAAAACTGAGGTATCCCTGCAAGGGGAGGGATTATATAGGGGGTTGAACTTTCTGATGGGGTGTGCCAGTGTCCAATCACCTAGTGATGCCTATATAACCCATCAGTAATTACTGAGGCACTGTGTCCCGTGATGTTCGAGAAAGAGAAATATCTTGCATGGAGCTCCAGACCAAGGGAGATTGCCATTTTGTATCTTTCATTTGCGAATAATCGATCCAACAGTTGTCTCCTTGCTGATGGTCTTGTAGCATTTTCCAGCCTTGTTCAGGTCTACAATCCTTGTCCCTGACCTCCTTTTTGACAGCTCTTTGGTCTTGCCCATGATGGATGGTTTGAGGCTGGGTTCACGCCTAATACCGATGCGGCTTACAGCAGGGGTCTGGTGTGTCCCTGTTCTCAGTTTTTGGGATGAATCTGGCCTGAATTTGGACCTGAAACTGAGTCAAAGGCGCACAGAACCCCTGTGCATTTCGCTCTGCAGCCGCCACGTAGATGTGAGAGCCGGGCACACTCTCCTGACGTGCTATTTGGATGCGGGTTTTCGCGCATCCAATTTTCATTAGTGTGAACCCAGCCTGAATGGAAGAGATTCTGTGTGGACAGGTGTCTTTTATACACATAATTAGGAGCACCCTTCTTAAATTGGCAGGACTAATCTGTGTACCATATGAGCTCCATAGTCTGTGGGAGCCAGAATTATTGTTGGTAGGTAGGGGATCAAATACTATTACACACTGAACTGCAACTCAATTTATAACATTTGTATTGTGTTTTTTGGATTTTTGGTTGATATTCTGTCTGTCATTTAAAATACACTTTTATGATAATAGTTAATTTCCTTGTAACTGGGCAAACTTACAAAATCTGTAGGGTATAAAATATTTTCCCCGCTGAATAGCTTTTTCTGTCCTCCTCCTCATCCTGCAATGTTAATCTCTAGTCACTGATCTGGAACCAGCATGCATCCAGTAAAGTCAAAAGTTGATACAGTAAAACCTTGGTTTGAGAGCGTTTTGCAAGACAAGCAAAATGTTTTTGCCTTGATATACAAGCGATGTCTTGATATAAAAGTAGCGTCATGTCACAACTGGAGTATAAAAAAGGAGAGGAGCCTCTAAATGTAATTATGCTTATATTTAATGAAGGTACAACATTAAGCAACTTATTGCTACACTTGGTGCCTCTCTTCTCTTTTTATACACTGTAAAAAAAAAAAAATGCTTTGAATTACAAGCATGTTTCTGGAACGAATTATGCTCGCAAACCAAGGTTTTACTGTACCAGGTTGTGTGCTTTTTCCAGTTCATGGCTGACAAAGCAGTGGAGCCAATACATGTGCATAGCCTTTTGGTGACGTAAACCTGACACACAAACCTGTTGCCATTGTTTTAAGCAAAGCCAAATTCCAGCCAAAACTTTTTTTTTTTTTTTTTTTTTTTTTTTCCGGTTTTGGAGTATTTGGCAGGGCCAGAACCAGCAGGCTTACCAGTAAGTGTATTTGCACTTTTACAGCCAAAGTGGAACACTTATCGTCTGGGCCAGTTGATGACCTCCAATGGCTGCCAATACCACTACTATGCTGACACCAGATCTTGCTCTACTCCCCAGCTTACCCTCTCGATCACCTTCCTCATGTAGCTCAAATTTACTGAGCAACATATCCGTATAAGATTATTATTTTCGTAGCATTCTTTTATTTAGTGTTCTTATAAAAGTCTACCCCCTCTGTTTTTAAATTGTACCCTATTAAAAATGTAGGTGGCTTAATGTAGAAATATAAAATGGATAGTGTATTGGTTTGCAAGAGATCATATTGTCCAGTCAGCAAACTGAAAAAGAGTTGCTGTATGCTTACGCCATGTTTTGAATATTTATCTCTTTTATGTAGAAGAGCATTTGTCCCAAATTTCAAAAGAAACCAAATATTGTGCCAATTAATAATGCATCCCTTCTGGCAGTGCTTGGTACAGCTACCTTTATGAATAGTGTGGCTACAAAAGGTGTTTACTCAGAAACCTGAACAGTATTATTATTCAGTATGTAAAGTGCTGTCTTATCAGAACTGCTATTTCATGCAAATGCCTTGTGTTCTTGGCTATGTTTACAGTTATGTCCTAAGGTTAACCTTTTTAACTGGTATTTTTATAGGCAGATGTTGACAAGGCTGTGAAAGCAGCACGAAATGCGTTCAAGTTGGGATCACCATGGAGAAGAATGGATGCTTCACACAGGGGACTCTTGATAAACAGGCTTGCTGACCTTATTGAACGGGACAGAGCTATTCTGGCTGTAAGTAGATGGTGGGGAAAAAATGGTCACAAGTTTCACCCTAAAACCATAGTTTTAAAAATGTAAGGTTTAATGAAATTGGAAACTTGCATCATTTTGATTGGTTCACACAATCCATTGGTGTAAAGCAGTGTGCATGTGGGATTATTATTTATTGTACATTTAATAGGGTTATTTCACCAAAATTTGATGCAACATATTTTTCACTGCACTGACAAATTTGTATAATGCACATCACAGAACTTTTATCAATGATTAGATCATTTTAAAGTTTAATACATGTTCCTGAGAAGTTGGCAGCTTCATTTACAGGCAGCTTCTCATCTGCCTTTACCTCTGGTCGAAATTGATAATGGGACCTGTTTTGGGATGGTTGCTCATTCAAGTAACAATCGGCAAGCTTTTGCCAGAAGGAATACAATCTAGTGCAGCTATTTCAGTGACTGGAGGCTGGCACAAGCATCCTTTCTTGCCTCTCCCCAGTCACCTTTTACCCCAGTTACTAAAAAATATATTGAGTGACAATGAGGCCTTTCATACCTGGTTGTAGGGCCGAAACAGCAAATCAATTAATCGATTTATGAAAATAGTCAACCATTTTCACAATCGATTAATCAGTAAGCCGATTAGTTGGCCTGCTTACAGAATGCATTATTTGTTTACATATCGGGTAATACATTTCAACACAAATACAGATCAGTACTCCATCCATACATGTCAGTAAGTGTCTGAACTTGTGAATGTGTGGGGAGCAGTGCCTCATGGGACATATAGTCCTGGGCCAAAAGTGAGTGGTTCTAAAGGTAGAAGTTTTTATCTTGCTGTAGGGGGCACTCTATACTATACTTTTGCAGCTTGCTATTGGGGCACTCTGAAGGCAGGAGGAGCCTAAAGTGCCGGTGGGGGACCCCAAAAGAGGAGAATCAGGGCTGCTTTGTGCAAAACCATTACACAGAGCAGGTAAGTATAACATATTTGTTTTAAAAAAATAAAAATAAAGAAAATAAAAAATCACTTTAAAGACTGTGCAGGGAAGATCAGAATCTGAACCCAGAGAAGCTGGAGGCTGCTAGACTGGAGTTAATATAAGGCATTACAATTTCATTTAAAGTGGGGTTCCACCCAAAAAACAAAACTACCTGGAAAAATTCTAAAAAAACAAAACAAAAACATTTGGATATTTTTTTTTTTTTTCACTTACCTCTAAATGCCTGTTGCTAGGTGGTCCCTCGTAGTCTGCCTGTTCCTTAGCCTGGGCTGGTGACATCACTTCCTCCTCGGCACAGGAAGGGCTCCGCTCCCTCCCTCATGTCAATCATCTGGGACCCATTACAGGTCCCAGGTGATTGAGTGGCCAATCACGGCGCGCCGCTCGCGCATGCGCAGTGGGTGCCAGCCTGTGAAGCCACAGCCCGGCGCCCACAGTTGAAATGCCGACGAGAGGAGGGGGGGGGGACGAGCGGGGCTTCGATCCCCCGCATCGCTGGACCCAGGGACAGGTGAGTGTCCAATTAAAAGTCAGCAGCTGCAGTATTTGTAGCTGCTGACTTTTTATTTATTTATTTTTTGACGGCCCCCCTGGGTGGAACTCCTCTTTAAAGTAAACTGTTACCAGTGTTGTGCATTATACTGTATATAAAATTTATCACATTCATGAGAACTTTAATATAAAATAAATATACCCCCCCCCTTCATGTCTGACTCCTACTTAAAATGCCCATATATCCTACTTCTGGGTATATCTATATCTGCGATTTATCTGTTCTTTTTGTACTATAAAGGGCTAAATGTTTGTTTTTTGTTTTTTAACCCAATGATGACAGGTGATACAAAAAAAATGTTTTCATTACTTGAAAACAAGCCGATTTGACTCCATTAATGATTAGAAAAGCTAACAAAAATGTTTAAAATGAGCGTTTTTTTTTTTTTTTTTTCTTTGAAGGAAAGCAATGTTTTTGTATGGCCAGCATAAGTGACAGCAGGCACAGGGAGCTTTTATCAAGCCACCTGCCTTTGACAAGGGAGTCTGTCATACATTATCTGTCTGGTAATAAACAAAACGGTCTTGAATTTTCTTTGTTTTATATTTACCACTGCATATAGATATTTAAGAATAAATTGCTTTTTTTTTTTAAAAAAAAACTTTACATATTAACTAAACTATACACCACACAATTTTTTTTTTTTTTTTTTTTTTTTTTTTTTTTTTTTTTTTTTTAGGTTATTATTCGGTTTACCGATTAACCAAAACCATAATCGGGCAACTAATCGATTATGAAAATAATTGTTAGTTGCAGCCCTACCTGGTTGCGTTTTTTATAACCTAGCCTTTTTCACCTGGACATTGGGGAAAATTCACTTTGGCCTAAATTTGTAAATCCAAACATCCATGACCCGTGAAGCTGGGATCTGATAAATGGGCCCCATTAAACCATTTCTTTTCTTGAAAGAAAGGAGTGAAAAGTCCCTGATAGCATTCAGTACCAAAATTTCTGTGCGGTGTTTTAAAAAAAAAAAAAAAAGTTGTTGTATAATGTATGGCCAACCTGTGGCAAGCTAAAATCCAACACAGGACAAAATATAATATAATATAATATAATATATTAATTTGTCCTGTGTTGGATTTCAGCTTGCCATAGGTTGGCCATACATTATACATCTCCTTTCTTCTTCCAAAACCACATATGAGGTCACGCCTAAACATTTTTAATTTGTATGCTCTCAGGCAGGCCCTTGCACTGCATAGTTGAAGGTAAATCTAAAGGAAATTATATATTAAAAAAAAATTTAAAAAAATTAATCAGTCATAGATCTACAAGTACCCCTTCGTAAATCTATTACAAATGTATCACAGGCAATAATGCAAACCGCCCACGGTTTCCTCAGTTTGTCTTCTCAGTATCCTTTTTTTTTTTTTTTCCAGCTGTTTGCATATCATCACATGACAATAGAATGTTTTTGTTAAAGGCCATCTTCTAGAGCTGATATTTGTTCAGTTTGAAACCAACTGCCTCTGGAATTAGAAATCGGTGTAAGTTCCTGTAACGTAGAGGAAGGGGGGGGGGGGGGTGGGCAAAACCTCACAGCCAGTGAAGAGCAGCAGCGTTTTGGTGGGGGAAAAAAAATGCTTTGATGCTTCTAAAAGAGTGTTAACACTAGGTGTAATTAGTATTGGGCTTTAATTTTAATGGCCAGAGTAATTTAACACCCAAACACTTGACATGACTAAATGTGTTACACTTTTACAAGCGTCCATTTTTTTTTTTTCTGTTTTGTTTATGTTAAAATGCCCCTGTCATGAGGAAAGATGTCTAAAAGTGAACCTGTGGCTAGAATATGTAAACTATTTTACTTTAAGCAGCAAGAGAACAAGCAGTCCTTAACATCTGCAGCCATAGGTACTGTGGAGAAATTCATCTTTTAAAATGTAATGGAGACAGGGTCCTTTAGCCCATACGGGGAGAGAGACAATGCTGCTCCAGAATTACAGTATGGTCAAGTAAGAATTGTCACCCTAGAACAGGAAATGTCTTATGAACAGGATCACCAGGTGGAAATTGGGGGCTGAAAACTAATGCATTAACTAAAGTGAAAGACTGGTGAGCTGCAGCCATGATGCCAAAGGACTGTTAAGCTGCAATATAGGACGTATTTTTTGTTTTTTAGTTTAGGCATGATTTAACTTTCCTTTTGCAGCAAAATTTTATTTGTCTAATAACCTTCCAGAAATCATTGTGTTTTCCTTTTTATTTGATAGAATTTGGAAACCCTAGATAATGGAAAGCCTTATGCAATCTCCTACGCAGTGGACTTGGATCTTGTGCTCAAATGTCTGAGGTAAGCTGCCTTTTAATGAGTATAATTTATACTCTACCACACTGAGAACATTCTTTTACCCTACCATGAATAAGATTAATGCCCTGTGTACACGGTCGGACATTCCAAGAACAAAATCAATGGATTTTTTTTCCGACGGATGTTGGCTCAAACTTGTCTTGCATACGCACGGTCACACAAAGTTGTCGGAAAATCTGATCGTTCTGAACGTGGTGACGTAAAACACATACGTCGGGACTATAAACGGGGCAGTAGTCAATAGCTTTCGTTTCTTAATTTATTCTGAGCATGCGTGGCACTTTGTGCGTCAAATTTGTGTACACACGATCGGAATTTCCGACAACGGATTTTGTTGTCGGAAAATTTTATAGCCTGCTCTCAAATTTTGTGTCGGAAATTCCAATGGAAAATGTGTGATGGAGCCTACACACGGTCGGAATCTCCGACAACCAGGTCCTATCACACATTTTTTATCGGAAAATCCTATCATGTGTACAGGGCATAAGAGTTATAAAAGATGCTTGCCTTATTTTAAATGGTGAACTGTCCTAAAGACATTTTATAGTATGGCTGGAACTCTTACACACATCTTTATTCTGTGCTTCAGATACTATGCTGGATGGGCTGATAAAGGGCATGGCAAAACTATTCCCATCGATGGAGATTATTTCACATATACCAGACATGAGCCCATTGGGGTCTGTGGACAGATCATCCCGGTATGTCTTCACAAACTTGGTCATATTTGACTGTTATTGAAAAAATCAAATGCAGCAGGTTTCTTGCTGAATATTGCATGCACTATTTTATATAGCATTTATTTTCTCTAAGTGATTTCAATGACTTGATTATCTGATTTTGTGTGGGGGGTTTTTTTTGTTTTTTTTAAGTCCACCTTTTGCCAAAAAAGTTGTAAATGCAGCAACACTGATTTCATGATCGGTGTGTATTTACAAGTCTGCAGAGAATTTCATCTGCATTTAGCACATTTCAGGTGCTGTGACAGGCTTTTGCAATGTGTTCCCCCTATTCTTGGGTCCATATGGACCTGCTGTTTAGGAGGAAGTGCTGGTCAAGTATGGCTTGAGTAGGGGTTTCTGCATGCACTGACCTCGTCCTTCTGCTGCAGTGGCAAATGGGACTTCCACTGAGTGATCCCAGACCTTGACCTTTTTAAATTACAAGATGTTGTAGGCAGAAGCAACTCGCGACTCAGATAAGCAGGAGTCAGTTTTGGGGCTATTTTATGCAGCCATGCTTCAAGTGGTTCTAAAGTCAGAGGGGTTTTTCCTAATGCTTTGCATGCATTAAAGTAATTGTAAACTTCAGACATGAAATATAAACACAGGATATCCCTCTCTAGTGTGTAAGTGCTCTTAATTGAGAGCTATTGAGTGTCATTTCTCTCTGCTGCTTCATTCCTCTATCAGCATGAATCCCTTCTGACAAATTTTCTTGACACCGAGAGAAAAAAGTTGACGGGAGGGAGCTACAGCTGATTGGCAGACTCGACTGTGTGCAGTGTGAAGGGTCCCTTCCCTCCAATCAGCTATCAGCTCTCCTGAGATTTGAATAGTGTAATTTTCAGCTCTGTCCCCTTTTTTTCCTGACAGCTCGGAAAAATGTATATATATATATATGTACACACACTCTTCACCCCCACCCCTTCCTTATACTTACCTGAGCCAGATCTCTATCTAGCACTATACATGGAAACAGCATCTTTCTCCACTATCTCTCTTCCGGCTCAAACTGCGTCAGGAGCCATTGGTTCCTGCTGCTGTCAATCACAGCCAGTGAGGAGGTGGCGGGGTCAAGCGGCATGGTTTGTGTCCATACACAGAGCCAGCTTGAGAGTTTCCCCATAGCAAGCGGCTTGCAGGGATAGGAGCCAGAACCGCTGACGGTACCCAAAAATAGGAGGATTGGGGCTGCTGTGTACTAAACCATGTATGACCTGTTTGTAAAAACTTTCCCCTTTACAATCACTAATTTCATGTTGCACTCTAAATATAGGTGTGGCATAAAACATGGTCAAAAAAAAGAACTTGGCTTTTTTAAATGTGACATATCCAGTCATTTGTGTGATAAGCAGTACTGGTCTTTGATTTAATCAATTTTTCTTTAGAGTTGAACT